>ML675616.1:111224175-111260301 GCA_007922155.1 Mesoclemmys tuberculata | reverse complement strand
GCGTGTGCAGGTGGCGGAGGCCCCCTCGGTGCAACGGGGGCTGGTCCGGGCGGGAATCACTAGGATAGGAGACCTCCTAGACTATGGCCCAGCATATGGGGCTCTCCACCCCTCGGACCCCCCAACGCGTACTCCGGGAGGTGAGGGCAGCCTTACCCCCTGCTGCCCAGGCCTACCTCAAGCGGGTCTTTCGGGAGGGTACCCCTCGCCCTCCCTTCAGCTCAAGCCCTCCCGCGCTCACTATTGGGCCCCGGTCCCGAGGGTCCCTTCAGCCTCTCCCTCCTTATGCCCCAAGCCGGTTGTCTGAGTTGCGGCCGGTTCTCTTTTGAACCGCGCCCAGAAATCATCTATATACTCTCATACTCCATACCTTTCACTTCCCCGCCCTCGCGTCCCACCCAGATACTAAATGGCGGAACCTAATGAAATCTGTGGAGGGCGAAGATCCCCAGTGGGCCAGCCTTTATTCTACCCTGACCCCGCGGCCCGTCGGGGACATTGGTTGGCGGCTCCTTCACGGAGCCTTGAGCACGGGCATGTACCTGGCACGGTTCACCCCTCGCCCCGACACCTGCCCTTTTTGTGGCGCGAGGGAGACCCTAGCACACGCCTATTTAGAGTGCGCCAGGCTGCAGCCCCTTTTTCGGCTCCTCCAGAACCTCCTGTTGAGGTTCTGGCTGCATTTTTCTCCCCACCTGTTTATGTATGCGCACCCAATCCGGAGGCCCACGAGGTCTCGAGATCTCCTCGTCAACCTCCTCCTAGCCCTGGCCAAGGCGGCCATCTATAACACCAGGGAGAGAAAGTTGGCCGAGGGAGGGCACTGCGACTGTAGGGCCTATTTTCGTTCCTCTATTTGTTCACGTATTCGGGTGGAGTTCCTCTGGGCGGAATCCGCCGGCTCCCTAGACACGTTCCGGGAGCAGTGGGTCCTGTCCGGAGCTCTTTGACCGATATCTCCATTTGGTTCCCTTTGTTTGAATTTGTGACCCCCACAAGGGGAGTCTCGAGCGGTGGGTGGACCCCACTAAGATTGGCATTGATTTTTGAGTGATTAAAGAAAGCCCTCTGGGCTATGTTGGGTATTGTTTTTATTAAATAGGCCTATTTTATTGTAGTGTATAGAAGAATAATGAGTTGTTTTAGTTGCAATGTGTTATTTGCTATTTTATGTAGATTAATGTGGTTTAATTATGTAATGTTTATTACATGCTTCTGAATAAATAAATAGTACGAGCACCCAGCCCTCCAAGGTGGAGGGTCGGGCAGCGGGGGAAGGGGGCAAGAGGACAGGAATCAGGGTGTGGGGAAGCGGAGGTGGGGTAGCAAGGGAAGGAGAGGCCTCCTGCTGGGGCATGCCCCCTCCGGTGCCCGACACTGCCGGTCCTGGCTCCATCTCCTCCACAGTCCCCGTCGGACTGCTCCGGGCATTGGCGGGGCCCGTCAGCTCGCTCGGGCGAGCCGGGGGTGGGGGGGGCATCCCCTGGGCCCGAGTGCAGGTGACAACTGCCGACAGAGCGGGGCAGCCACGGGGACTGGACGGCTGCTGGGGGCGCTGCCGCTGGTCTGGCTGGTGCCCTGCTGTGTCCCGGGGGTCCCGGGCCTCCCTCCTTGCCAGGCCAGGGGGCAGTCCCTCCGATCATGCCCCGCCACTTGGCAGAGGTAGCACCGGGCCTCCCCCATGGTGTAGTGGACCCGGTACTGGGCCCCTTGATAGGGCACCAGGAATGACCCCTCAAGCACCTCCCCGCCATGCGCCGCCGCCAGCAGCAGCTGCAGCTGTACCTGCCAGCGGAATGAAAGGACATGGCGGAGGACGGGGTCCTTGCAGCTGAGGGGAAGCGGGCTGATGGTGGAGAGGGGCTTCCCCAGGGAAGCAAGGAGAGGCAGAAGGGCGGCATTGGGGAGGAAGGGCAGAATGGAGGACAAGACCATCTGTACGCCCAGGTCCTCCAGGGGCTTCACGGGGACGTGGACGCCCCCCACCGCCAGGCCCTTCTCCACCGCCTCCTCGGCAGCGGCCTCCAAGGCCAGGAAAAAGACCACCTTGCCATACATGCGGGAGGCCGCCACCACGGCCGTGGGCCCCACCACCCGCGCCATTGCCCGCATGTAGGCTTCTACGTGGGGCAAGGCAGGCACCAGGAGGCACCGGACCCCATGCCTCTTGGTAAGGGTGGGGAAGGGGCCCCAGCCACCTGGGATGGTGCTGGAGGCAGTGGTCAGGGCAGTTGTCTTGGCAGCGGTAGGCGGGGGGCCCGCGGCCACCTGGGCGTATGCTCTGGGGGCGCCACCGCCCCCAGAGCTGGTGGAAGGGACAGCGGGAGAGGATAGAGGGAGAGGAGGAGGGGCTCCAGCCACAGGAGGTGTCGCCTTCTGGGCGGGGCCTTTTCCCTTCTTTTTACTCATTTGATTTTTCCTCCCTACTCAGGGCGCACCCCCCCCAGATTGAGAGAGGCAAGAGCCGTGGCAGCATCAGAGTCCCTGGCGTCCCCACCAGAGTCATCCTCCGCCAGCACCTGGGGAATGACTCCCGGCAGGTCAGAGGGGGTAGCAGGACCAGTTGTTGAGGGCAGGGATGGGGCTTCGGGGTGGGAGGGAGGGGCAGGAGTGTCTGTGGAGGGAATCCTGGTCCTAGGCACACCCGCCATCCTGGGAAGGAGTGGGAACGGTTCGATGAGGCGGGAGGGTAAAGGAAAGGGAGGGAGAGTACGGGGGGAGGGGAGTGGAAGGGGGGGAGGGGACGGGGTAGGAAGGGGAAGGAGGGGGGGGTGACTGCTCCTCCCTGCTAGGCTGGAAGCAGGGGAGAGGGCACAAACAGAGGGGAAAAGACAGGGGGTCAAGCCAGGCAAGGGCACAGGGGGTAATGCACTCACCAGCCCAAGATGGAATGTTGGCGGCTCCTCCGGCTGCACTGGGAGGGCAGGGGGACTGGGGTATCAAATGAACTCAGGGGTGCAGTGTGTGAAGGGGGGGTTAACAAAACCAGGGGAGTCAATTAAGGGAGGGGAGGGCCATGGGTGCTGCCGGAGCACATGGGCCAGAGGAGGAGTAGCTACAGCGGTGGGGGAGGGTCAGGGTCCCCCAAATGCGGGGGCCAGGGGAGAGGCAGGGGAAAAGAAGGGGCAGGGCTGCCCGCAAACACAGGGGGCAGAGCAAGGGGCAGCAGCAACAGGGGGAGGGGGCTCATGGCAGCAGAAGGGGGAAGAGGCAGCCAGCCAAGGGAAGGGGAAGGGAAAGGGAAGGGGCCTTTGGGCAGCTGGTTCTGGCCCTAGAAGCAGCTGCAGGGGGAGGGTGGAGATAGTAGCTGTGGGGGTGGTGGTGGAAGAGATGTAAAAGGCCACACACTCACCCCCTCCCTCCTAGCTGGGAAGGGAGGCTCCGCAGCAGAGCCCTGAAGTAGCAGCAGCAGCATCCCCCCAAAAAAGAAAAGCAGCTGCAGAAAGAGGGGGGATTAGGGCCAGGCCCCAGGGAGAGGGGGGGGCAGCAAGAAGGCCTAGATCGTAGTCCCAGGCTCAGCAAAGCCTTATTCCCTGGGTGATCCAGATGGGGCTGCTTTAAGGTAATTAGGCCACCTGGGGCCTATCAAGGAGATTGCCCCAACACTTAAAAGCCTGCAGTTCAGACAGGCTGGCTGTGGAGTATGGAGTGAGGAGTTCAGAGGGTGGAGTCCATAGTGAGGAGTTTACAGTTTGAAAGCCTGGAGCTTGGAGTTGGCAGTTTGGAGTTAGCAGCCTGCAACCTGCAGAAGCTTGGAGTTTCCACAGTTGTTGCCACAACCCCAGAGGCAGAGGACCCAGCTGGGGAAGCAGGGAGTAGACCATGGGCCATCCCAAGGGAAGGTAGCAGAGCTAAGGGGCAGAGGGGGGCTTTCCCCTGTCTCCCCTCTGGCTCACCTTCCCCCAGCTGCACCACTGGCTGGACTGGGAGAGTGCAGGACCCACAAGAGTGGGGGGTACATCCCTTCCCCCCCACTCTGCTACAAAAGGCAGAAACTGAAATCCACAATACATCCAGGGACTTAGCTTGTATCTGAAGTATTAGTTAGACCATGTGTTGGCTGTATGAAAAATTAAGTCTGTTGCAGTAAATTGTAGTCCATATAATATTGCCTGGTTTTTGTTTTTGTTTTTTCTTAAGACCAGAAGGGACCATTACCTAATCTGACCTCCTGTGTAACACAAACCATAGAATTTTATCTGATAATTCCTGAATCAAGCCATGAGGATCAATAACTTGTGGGTGAACTATAGGATACCTTTTAGAAAAACATCCAGTGTCAATTTAAAGATTTCAAGTGATGGAAAATTCAATACATCCTCTAGTATGTTCCAGTGGCTAGTTATCAAAAGGCTTTAATCAGAAGCAGGCCACCATTATATTAGGCGCTGTCCAAATCAGATGAAGAAGCAATCCTTCCACTGGAAAGCTTACAGTCAAAGCAGGGAGGGGAATAGAGTTTTTAATGTAGATGAACATGGCCACAATTGACATAATTTTGATACTTACATGTTTTGCTGCTGCTTTTCAGTTGTGAGGAGAGAAATGGTCAGAAGAGGAATTATGGCAGGAGCAATGAATTTCGGAAAAGGCGGAAAGGACAAGAGGGACAGTCAGTTTGCCAGCCATCTAGCTGTGGTCCTGGGCAGACATTTGTAGGCTTCCTGGCACAGGTGAGCCATGAGTAATTTATTAGATTTGAGTGTTCTTCCCAAAGGTTAAAGAAGAGAACCTACTGAAATTAAGAGGGGAAAAGTAAAATGGTTTGCTAACTAAATTAGTTAAATGTGCAAAGAAAAGTTCTATCTGATGTGATCTACCACTCTGTTTGGGAGAACATCTTTTCAGTTACTTGAATTTGTATGTGATAGAAACTGAGTGACTAAGAGGTTATTAAGTATATTTCCACTTTTCTTCAGGTAATATATTGATCACTTAATATGAGCACAGTGACAAGTATAACTTGCTCATCTTGGGCCAACAGAGGGGTCTGAATCCAGGACCTTTAACATGAAAAGCATTAGTCTCTACTGCTCAAATGGGAGGCTAGGGCTTCTTCACTGGATACAGTAGCAGGCTGATAAAGCTGGTGATAAAGACCACCCCCACTATGGTCGTATGAGTTACATACAACTATAGTCATATAGGCAGATTATACAGATGATTTATGTTTCTCCCTTCATTAGATTGATGTTCTTAACCCACCCATAAGGGTCAGTCTCACTACTGTGTTACTCCAGTGTTCTCCCCTTTTAATTCTATTGAAACCAAGAGTTACATCTACTAAAAGAAACTTGAGTAACATAGTGGTGAATCAGGCAGGCCCTTGTTAGTAGTGTTTTGTTTGTTTGTTTTTTTAAACTATTATCATGGGGAGAGAGAGGAGTTTAGTGGTGGTGGAGATATCATTTTTCAGACTTGGTGCCAAGCAAAGTTCCAGTCACTAGATTTTTAATGTACCTCTGTAATTCAGTATACTTTGGTTCCATTCTTTCACAGGAAAGAGCAAATTATCTACTGACACTAAGAATTTACCTCCTGACATAGATGCAGCATAGTGGTTTAAGCCACAGTAGCTACTCTTCCGTTCCCCCTTTTCAGCTTCTGTCACTAATCAGCATGCAAACCTTCCCATAAATGAGAGGCAGTCTGTTTGGGTTGGAATTAGACAGACATCTGCGGTACCGCCTACTGCACATTCTTTAGTTTTTATTAGCTCCACCACCGCCCTCAATCTTGGTCTTTAACAGCCCTTGCAGTGCAGAGGAAAAATGAGTGACAGATTCTGTGCTCTTGCTGTAAATAGGATATTCCACTGAAATCAGTAAATTATCTGCATTGAGTCTGTCTTGATACCCTCCATTTCTCAGACTAGATGGATTTTGTCAGAACCACATGGGTTTGTTTATTTCATATTGACCTATTAAGCTTTGAGTTTCATTCTGCTTGCTCCCTCATTTAGCAGCAGACAGGTTGAGAAATACTTCACACATACACACTACCAGCCCAACTCTAGCATCCTTTATATATGTAGTATCACGAAAAGGCTTCATGTATTAATTTAGGCTTGGAATAACAAGCAAATTTTAAGGCAATATTTCAAGTCATTGAGGAAGTGATTTGGTGACTTGAAAGAGAGGGGAAAAAGTTTCTATATGGGGTAGTATGCTTCAAATGAAAGCAGAATGGACAGAGCAAGAATCTAAACAGGGATTCCATGGCTATGGAGCTGTGGGGAGAAAGTAGAGAGGGGGTCAGAACTGGCAGAAAAGAATAAGCAGGCAGAGGAATGGAATGAACAGGATTGGAGGCAAGTATTGCTGCTGGATTTAATTTTTCTGCAAAGTATTGAACAACTGTAGGTTTGGGAACTTAATTGAAAAATTGTTCTGCATTCATACAACTAAGAGGTATTGAGGCAAGCTGCTGTACAGCCTCTAAATGGTAAGGAAACATACATTCTCCAAGCCTCCGATTAAAAAAATCAGACTGCTTCCCTAATGAGTAAGACTTGTTTTACGGAAGGAAAGTTATAGGCGTTGTTTGAGCAACAGCATGGGCAGTGTGGTGCATGCAAGAGAGGACCCTAAAGTAAAAGGGGATGAAAATGAACGACTTAATTATAACCCAGATTCATCCATGGTTTACTCTGGCACAGAGTCCCCCAGTTACACACAGGAGATAGTAGCACCATAAGGTGACACCGACCAGCCCTTCATCCTCTGCCTGCAGGTTGCCCTAAATGGCAGCCACTGATGGGAAGCACTGAGTAGGGGAATACCCTATCTCTGCCTCTGCCAGCAAGGTTCCTGTGCATCAACCAGCAGAACTTAAAGCTGCCTTTCCCTGGCAGAACCTCTGAGAGAGGGTGGTGGTGGAAGCCCTAACTGCCTCCTTAAGGAATGGATTATTCCTCTTCTTCCTACTGCTCTGGCTGGTGAGTCACCTCTCGGTATGTCTTCACTGACAGTGGCAAATGTTCACATGACTTATTTTTAACTCCTGAGGAAATTGTCCTGTTTTCAGAATTCCCGAATGGAGAGAGAATAATAATATTCCTGAATCAGTGAGCTTTGACCCATGTCCTAGTTAAAAAAACAAGCAAGCATTATGCTCTGTTGCTATCAACATTGGCTCATAAAATTGCATGTAGTATAGAACCTTCCATCAGCAGTGAAATGAACTACAGGTTGCATGCACCTTCGGAGGCATCACTCTGCTTCCTGTGTTTTGTGGATATAATTGCCTTTTCCACCCATTCTGCTATTGTAAAATTGGCTTTTCTACCCACCCCTTCTCATGAGAGACAAAGTGAGAGAAGCAAAAGGAGCATGAAAATCCCCATGCTTACCTCCCCTCCCCCAACTATCACTAGAAAGAATTCACAATTGGGCTCAAGCTGTATGAAGCAAAATGACAGGCTGAAATTCTGAATTTTAAAATCTTCAGGAATCTCTCTTGTAATTCCTCTGTCATAAGGGGTCGTGCTAAATATAAATCTTTACAGGCAACCTAAGAAAAGGAACAGACAGGGAGCTCATGCTTAGAAAAAACTGTGAACTGATACTTTGATGGCAGATTACAAAGTGCTGTGTATCATCAATTAAACCTGCATTATTTTTAAGACCCAAACTGCTTTGAATTGGAAGTGTACTTTGGATGGCTGAGACAGGTGGTTTTAGATGACATTTGATCTTCCACGGTTGGCAGGCAGGGGGAAAAATAGCGCTCTTATTTCATTTGGAATATGTTACAAAATTGGCATCCAGGGGAATCTGCTCTCCAGTGAAGTGATTCTCTCCCTCATTCAGAGCTGCAGCTTATCTGAATGTACACTGAGCTTGGATTAAGTTGATCAATAGGCAGTCACTTTGAAATCCATTGTTGTTTCTCTTCAGCTCCATCTATGGAGACAACTGACTTGCTAACAGGTAATGTTATTTATACTGCTTTTTACTGCTTCTGTACGATGAAATATCACGTTGGAAGGGAATTCATTTTGGTTTAAAGGCACAGACGTGCCTCACTTTTAAACAGTGAGCTACCCATTTTGCCTTTCAGTGTGTTAGTAGCACTTTAAAATGTAATGATCTAGTTAATGTTAAATGTCAGAGGAAATCCTATTGACAGAATTTTGATATCCACATTAAAACTAAATACAACTCAAATGGTTATACTTCAGGAATTATTCATTCAGGCATTTGAAAAGCTCTAAGGTTCTTATGTTTTAGAAACATGCCTGGCAGCACCTACTGTAAAGTCAAGATGCCTAGTTTTATTTATTTATTTATTTATTTTATTTTATTTATTTTAAACCAGTCCAGGAAGGTATCTGGATTGATCTGTCAGGAAACCATCTGCCTTTTCCCACAGGATAATGTGTCTCAGAAAAGTAGCAACTGTCTTTTAAATTATTTTGCTATAATAAAAATAATTTAAACTGCACATAATAACACCACATGTATTTATTTAATGCAGCTAATTTGTTTCCAAGAAGCACTTTTTTTGGAAAGCCACCAGATTTACAGTATGGGAATTGAGAATTCAGCAGCCTGTGAAAGAAGCAATAACTCTTACATGTAGCCCTTGGTAGCTGAAATGTTAGGGTTTGGGGGGGAAGACAGATCTATGTATCATAAATTAATTGCTGAAGAGGGTTAACTCTTGAAATGCTGCTATATTTTAGTCTGCCAGACATATCTACATCCACAGTCTCCAAAGGGTTACAGGGTTGTGTTGAGCCAGAGCATAACTTCCTAGTCTATATCCATGTGCAAAAAAACAAAACAAAAACCACAGAGAAATATTTATCTCAAACACTTTCCCTTAAACCATTGAATTTTATGCTTTTGTGGTTTTTGAATGGACTGCTTATTGAAAAGGGCAAAATTTGAATTCTGTATGAACTATAGATTAAAATGGCTATTCCAATGGGAAAGGCCTTACATTGTGGGACCGGAAAAAAAGTCACAATTCTCTAATACATTAGGGCTTGCTTATCCTCTGATACATGAACATTTCCAAATATTAATTACTGTCTGAATGGATTCTTTACCTAATCTTTTAAAAGGGATATTTTTTAAGGCGAGAGGATTAATTTTAATCCACATTTCCCTGTGAAAAAGGAGATTCTTTTATTTAAAGCATTTTGGGAATCCGGGATTATTACTGTTCTGGTAACGTGGATGCTGAATGTCTCATTCTCCCTCCCCACGCCCAACTGAACTTTCTGTTGATTGATGGCAAGGGACCCCTTCAAGTGGAAGTGGGTTCTTCCAACTCTGATAGCTTTTGCTATTTTCTTCTTGAATGGAATACATGAAAAATCATTATGCTAACAGGCTACATTAGAAAGTTTTAATATGCAGACTTTATAAGATGCTTGTAAGTAAAGATAAGGTGCATTCTGATTTGTAGGTATAAGTTCTTGGACTATAAGGATATAGTCATATTTAAATGGGCAATATAAATGTCATTTGGCCTCTTTGCTGAGTATCTAAAACACAACTGGACATGAAAATAAATTATTGACTTGCCCCCTAGATATAGTCCTTTCATTATTACATGTATGGTGGTAGAGCCTAGCTGTCTCAACTAATATTGAGGTCTGTTTGTGCTAGGTGCTGTCCTGCCCCCAAAAGTTTACAATCTACATTGGTGAGATAGACAAGTGGCAGGACAAAGGAAGTACAGATGGGGAACGGAGGCATGGAAAGATTATGATTTGCGCATGATCACACATGGCATCTGTTGCAGAGCAGGGTATTGAACCAGATTCAGCTCTGTTGCCTTGAACCCAGAAATTCTGAGTCATAATTCAGTGCTTTTAACCACAGAGTCATCCTTCCTTTTGCAAGGGTTTCAGTTTCCATGCCTGCCAATCCAGTACGTTTTTCCTTTGAATATAATTTACTAAAGCAATTAAGAAAAACAAAGCATGTTTTAGTCCAAATAGTCCATGTGAAAAACAAAATGCAAATGGCGGTCTCCACAGCTCTTTTCTGTGGCCAGTAGGGTAATGATCTTGCCAGTTCTTGGCAGTGGCTTGCCATCACTTCCTCTGGAAATGGCAGAAAAGAAAAGTCAACCAGGAAGGAAACTGCTTGTCTTTCCACCCCATTTTTTCCCAGATGTTTGAGGTTGTATCTGTAGCAGTAACAAATATTGGCCCTTGTCAGATGACAAGTGAGTGTTGCCTTTAGAGCTCTGACCTAGATTATGTGAGTGGGACCAAGAAATAAAGTTTTCATTCCATGGGAACCCACTAGTTGATGGGCCATGTTACCTAGCATGATAGGTCAGTTTTGTGTTTTACTGCCAGAAATTTAGTGAATACAATTTTGAGGTCAAGTAAGCATTTTTTTTCCCTCTCCAAGGGTATGGGAGTAGCCTTTCCTTGGTGTATTTGGCTGGGGTAATTTATTTACAGCACTAAACTCTGCACTAGGTATTGTTGTAGCTTTATTGAGTGCATTATTTTTATCACATGTATTGGGCAAGACTCCCTTGTGGTGGTGATTATATGTTTTAGCTTAAAAAATATAGGCACAGAGTAGAGATGACTGGGGGGATAATTAGACATAAAACAGGAAAAAAAATTCAAAATTTATCAGGAGAAAGGTTTGCTTTCCAGTCTTCTCTAATACTGAAACTAGTCCAGATGTGTAGGCAGGGAAGTAGGCCACGCAATAAAGCATTCTGAGGTCTGTACACTGCAGACCTATTTGCTCCTATAGATCAGGAACTAGATTGGGAAGCACATGCTTGGGTCAGAAACCAAATTTCCTTGGAAATAGAGGATAGAAAAATGCTCTGGTGTTTGATGGTAATCGTGAAATGAGTGGACAACCACAGGGGCTGGGGCTTTCTTCTAGATGAGCATTTTCGCTAATTTGTTATACAGTTGTAGCCTGTGGGCTTTTTGTTTAAAACCTGGGCAGATGTGTAGGTGTGCCACACAGCCACCTTTTTATTTATTTATTTGGTTACATTTAGTTAAATGTCAGTTTAGTATATGTTTGACACAACTGGAAAGGGCTGGAAACTCAACTGGAAACTCAACTAGTATATGTTTAACACAACTGGAAACTCTTCATAGCCATAGCCTGTAATATAATCTTGTTGTGACTAAGCAGAGTTCCCACATTCCCTCCTAGCAGCATGCGTCAATGCTGACCAGCTAGCAATTCCTCATACTCTTCCTCTGGGATGTTTCTATCTCACAGGGAGGAGAGATGCAGTAAACAGAGACCAGTTGTCAAAAGAGCTCGTTGGGGCTGCAGCTCTTTGTCTATGCCATAATTGAAGGGCCAGCTGTCAGCTGACTGAGGCATTGTGGTAGTAGTCTGGCAGCTCTAAAGAAAGGTGCTTTATAAGAGGGTTTGTGTTCCCTTTGTCTGTGGGCAAGACATCCAGATGAAAAAGATCCCCGGATTCTCAAGGCTGGAGAATATTGTCTTGAAAGTTCCTGTTTTGTTTCCAGAGTATATTAAAACTGAGAGGCAACACTGACAACAGCTGCTTTCCATGTTTAGTTTTTCCACTATGTCACGGAAGCCATTTTAATCTAAATGTTTGGGTTCTCTGTGATTGTCCCAGTGCCTTATAGTGTGAGTGAGAGACAACTGTGCAATAGGGTGAGTCTCCGTAAACTCACATCATTTAGGTCACAGAAGTCTCTCTGTCATTTTTCCATACCCATGCATCCACAAAATAATTTGGTTCAGAGTGGCCTTTACATTTGTTGTTTCCTTAATATAGGTCTCCACGAGAGAGAGAGAGAGTACACTGTATACATATGTCCTCATAATTATAGCTGTTTCTGCAGCGGAATTCTCCCCATTTAAAGGTGCAGAACCGAGAAAACGACAAAAGATACAATTGACATCCATCACATTCAGGAATTCAGAGTTTTCCAACATCAAAACATAACTCTGATAACTTTGTTAAAGACACAGTTTTATACTGGTATGGCCTTTAAAATAATTCAAAATAAGACAGGCGGAGTAAATAGGGAACTAAGACAAGACTACTTGGAGGAATGGATAACACATACATGGAATAACTCACTAGGGAAGGCAGGAAACAAAAGGGTAGGTGGGTGTACTGTAAGGGATTACCTACTTAGCGCCTTTAGCCCACACAAGCATGGGAGTAAGTTCTAATGCATA
The DNA here is from genome assembly GCA_007922155.1 of Mesoclemmys tuberculata. Taxonomy (NCBI): domain Eukaryota; kingdom Metazoa; phylum Chordata; order Testudines; family Chelidae; genus Mesoclemmys; species Mesoclemmys tuberculata. Next base: position 111,248,131 of record ML675616.1, on the reverse strand, counting down.
CTCCTGTGTCATGCTTTAACTGGTCCAGATGGCCCTGGCTGGCGCTCACTAAAAGTTCACTGGTGCGTGATAATGTAGTACTGTTTAAAACAGGATTCTTTTAATGTGCGCTGAGGAACTTTTAATGCATGCTAGCAGGGTCCATACACGCCCATTAGTGTGAGACAGGTTAGTGCACGTTAAAACTGACACCCCTGCTCATGCAGGCTAAGACACTAGTGAGACATGCCCTAAGATTCACCTAGAATTTCTTCTGAAGATAGGATTTAAAGACTGTGAAGAAACAATAGGAACACAAAACTGGAAGACATGTCCTGCTAGATCACTGTCTTCTGTCCTTCATATTTCATATATGATTCAATTAAAGTAACTCTTTATCCAACAAATCCAAGGGTCAGGCTATCCCCAAGAAGAGACAAAGTAACACTGAGCTTTGAAAAATGCGTTATCCAGAAGTATGCGTCCTTAATGATATCCCTGCAGTTTTAGTGACCCTACTGGTATTACAGTACTCTACAGAAATGGATTAAGAGATCTGAAACAGTGGGTCTCAACCATTTCAGACTCTGTACCCCTTTCAGGAGTCTAATTTGTCTTGCACACCCCAAGTTTTGCCTCACTGAAAAATCTACTTGCTTTCAAAAATCAGACATAAAACTACAAGTGTCACAGCACATTACTGAAAAGTTGCTTGCTTTCTCCTTTTTACCACAGAATTCTAAAATAAATCAATTGGAATATAAATATTGTACTTACATTTCAGTGTTTAGCACATAGACCAGTTATTGTCTATACAAACAAGTCATTGTCTGTATGAAATTTTAGATTGTATTGACTTCACTAGTGCTTTTTATGTAGCCCGTTGTAAAATTAGGCAAATATCTAGATGAATTGATGTCCCTCTCCTCTCTCCCCAGGAAGACCTCTGTGTATCCCCAGGGTACATGTACCCTGAGAACCACTGATCTAAGAAATAGGAACTGCTGCACTTTCTCATGTTAATTTGCACATGTCCTCTCCTCTTCTAAGGCTCTGTGTGCTTTATAAACCTTAATCACAAATTTTGTGTATAGATGTAGATGGCAATACGAATTTCTAGGTTATGTGTGTATAATGCAGACCTCATTTAGACATCCTGGCTTTTGAGGTTCTATCTGAACAAAGGAGTTTACAATCATGATTAAAAAAAGCACAAGGAGACAGGTCCCTACCACTTTATAAGGATCTGATCTGTTCCAGCTTAGATGGCTGCAGTGGGACTCCCCTGGAGTAGGTGGCATTTGAAGTTACCAGCACCAGTTTTGGAGAATAAGGTACTAGTCAGTGTGAGTAAAAGAATCCGTATCTGACCCTCAGGCTGACCACACACCCCCAGCCCTACCTCTCCAGGTAGCTAAAGTTAGGTTCCAACATTCATACCTGGACACGTCGGTAAATGTAGACAGACTCCTTTGAAGCACCTGCAGCCCCCGTTGATTTGAGGTTGCTCAGGCCTGTCTCTAAGGTATCTCGATACAGATTTTTGGAGTCTAACTTTGTGAGCTTTGAAAAGTTTGGCACATGAATTTAGAATGAGCAAGAAACTTGGCAGGACCATTTTGAAAACAATTAATTTTCTTGAGGTTTGAGGGAGCCACAAGGGACTTTTAATAGTTAATGCAAGAACAGCAGTTCTCAAAGTGTGGCCTGCAAGAAAGTGGCAAGATAGAGGCCGTGACATTCTGCTCCATTTTTTCTTAATGCTTACATAGCTTTAATTGAAAAGAGGAACACTGATGCCTTTTAAGAGCTCCATGTGAAGAAGTAAACTCAGGAAGCCATTTGCAGTGCACAGCAACTTTACTGCTCTTCCACTTGGAAAAGCAGCTGGAGGTGAGAAGGAACTAGCCTGTCTGCCTCCCATAGAGATCACTGCTACACAAAAGTAAGTACAACCTGCTTGAGATCTGCTCGTGCTCTGCAGGAGCCAGCATTAGGAGACCAGTATCAAGGGGATCAGGCAGCATGTGGAAGGGAAGAACCTTATGTCAGAGAAATACTTACAGGGAGAGTCAGAATAGCAGAGTAGCACGTGCAGGGAACTCATAGGGAAATGAGGAACAAAACAGACTTGTGAGAGGGATTAAATACAGACCAAAAAGAGACAGTGTGATTAACTTACTGTAAATTATAGTTGTGGATCTATCAATGACTTGTTGTGTGGTCTTGGATAGAGCTGGGTGAAATTTTGACTGAAAATTTTTGTTGGACAAAATGCAGATTCCTGGACCCCCCAGAAGATTTTGCATATTCATGTTGATTTCACCAGATTGTTTTGGCCAAAAATAAATCCTGAAAAATCAAAACATTTTGTTTAGATTCTTACAAAATGGTTTTTTATTCTACATGACTTTTTTATTTGAAATTCCCTTTGTTTACTTTTAAAAAACAAAAAAGCTCTAAACATTTAATTTTGATTTGAACTGACACACAACACATTTTTCATCCCCTCCTCTCCCCCATTCCCTCCCAATTGCCAGTGAACTGAAAAAAGCCGTTATTCATCCATCTTGAACACTCTGTTGTATCTAGGCTCTTATACCATGCCCAGGGTATCTGAACTGCTACGTGGTAGGTCACTGAGTCTGTGCTTCTCTCTGTTAAATAATGTTAATACTTTCCTTCTTGACAAATCAGACTTTTTTTAGGGTTGTGTCAAGTGTTTTGAAGACATAAAAATATTTATAGACCTACTATGGATTACCAAAAGATTTATGTAGATGAGTTGAACAAACTTTGCAACAAAAGATGAATTGTTTTGCATCAGTCAGTGATAAATCATAAGTTCAGTTCAGAAAAAGTCTAGTTAATTGGAATAACCCAACACCACTCTGTTCATTTACATCCACTCCGCACTAGTGCTCAGGTAAATGGTTGGTCAGAATATAATTGCTGTATGTTCACAGGCTGTCTCAAAACCAGTTTCTTTAGCTGATATGGGATGCTGCATTATGTCCTAGCAACTATGCTGTGGGAGAATTTGTGACACCCGCTGGCTGGAAAGTCTCCAAACCCCCATATTGACCAATGTCATAACGATAATATGTTCTGTACAAAGTGTGCCTTGTTTGGTATTATTTCAAGTCTTGATTTGCTAAACATTAATATCCTGTTGTGTTATATGTGCTGCCACAGTATGTGAAGTTATGAAATATTGTTGTAAATACTCCTAGAACATGTGAGATGGGAGCCACCTAAACCAGCTTTTCAGGTACAACAGTAAAGTGGCCAGATGTGCTAATGGGCCATCAAGGAAAGATTCCACTACCAGGGATCCCTTACAGAGAAGACTTCAATGTAGGATGCATGTTCGCAATGGGGTTGCTTGACCAATGGGAAGCAGCCACCACATCTCATGCATGGAATGTTTTAGCAAACTGAAACACTGTAAAATGGGGTGCATGACATCACGTGGCTTCACTCCCATTCACCTGAACACTTGAAGGGTCATCTGGAAGACAAAAGAACTTTGAAAGTGGAGGGGAGTCGCAGGCAGGGAAGGTTGCTGAGCCTGCATTTTAAGTCCTGGTTTACACTAGACTATTTTATCGACCAAAGTCAGCTTTGCTCTTTTATCAACAAAAAACAAAGCTGCAGTCACTTCCCTCCCTCTCTCTCTGCCCACACAACTGCCTTTTTTTTCAACAAAATAAAACCTCCTCGATGAGATGCATAGAACTTTTCTTGGGGGCACAACTTAACTCAACGAAGTGTTAGTGTAGGCCCTGCACTTGTTTGTCATGGTAAACAGCCTTGAGAAGTGTCTCCCAATTCCCATCCTGACTGCTCTGGCCATCACTTTGAACTCCACTTTTCTGGCAGCCACCTGCTACTTCCCCTTTTAAAATTCTGGGAATTCTTAAAATTCCACTTCCAGCTTGGTCAGTGGGGAGAGCTCTCATTTCTTTTTCCCAGCTGACCATGGTGACCTCACGCACCAAATGGTTGTCTGCTTGAAGTGCACGGGAATTTCTAGTTCTCATCAGCAGTTGGGAAGAGTTGGTTGTGAAGTCCTAGCTCCACTCCAGCTGATGGAACTTTGATACCTATGGCCAGATTTCTCATGCCATAGTGGAGAAGGGCTATGAATGGGGCATGCTGCAATGCCAAGTCAAGGAGCTGTGGCAGAGCTATCAAAAGGCTGAGGAGTCAAACAGTCACTCTGGTTCAGAGCCAAAAATCTGCAACTTCTTTAAGGAGCTGGAAGCCACCCTCGGCAGTGACCCCACCTTCACCCCCAAGACACCTATGGATACTTCCATATGCCCGGGAGCAGTAGACACTGGACATGACCCCAATGACTAAGTTGTTGACGAGGAGGTGGGGTTGGATGAGGAGCCAGAGCTGGGGATCAGGTCATTTGGTGATGTGGGTAGTCAGGATCTCTTTGCAACCTGAAGGATTCTAGTCAGTCCCAACCCTGCAGCTCTGGTGTGCATGATGCGGGAGAGGGGAGCTTTGTAAGTGTTTTTCAGAGCTGATGCTGCTTGTTTACAGGAGGCACAGGGGTCCTTTGCTTTGCTAAATGCTAGAGGTAGTTGAAGAGAGAGGAATGCACAAGAGTAGCTGTTTCCATGTGCTTCCCATTCCCTTGCACAGCTAGTTAATGGTTTGTTGTGCTTCTACAGACATGGCATTCACAACAAACACGTCCTGCACCTGCAAAGCACCTCTGGCTGATAGGGAAATTACCTCGGAGAAGAAAAGAGGAGATGTTCCAAGAACTCCTCCAGTCCTCTACAGCAGTAAAAAGAGAGAAAAGGCTATGGAGACAAAGTCAGAAAGTTGATAGACAGGAAAGGAGGGAAAACCATGACCGAGTGCTAGCAGGTCATGAGCACATGATTAAGGCTATGGAGGAGTAGACGGAGCTGCTAAAGACAATCATCACACTACAGTCTGAGTTCGTGCATGCTCACCCCTCTTGCATCCACTACAGAACTGCTTTCCATGCCCTCTCCAAACTCCCAGCACACATTCCTACCAAACTCCCAGCCCGTCTTGCTATCCCTTTAACTCCACTCCTTCAGACAGCTATGACAACTGGACTTAGAATCATAGAATATTAGAGTTGGAAGGGACCTCAGGAGGTCATCCAGCTGTCATAGCTCACACTGCCCCTCCATGCTGTCTCCTCTCCAGCCCGGTGTTTTGTTTGTGTTGTCAGTTGTTTTTGTTTAATAAAGACAAGCTGAGAACAATAAGCACTTTTATTTCTGTGTGCACACAGTACTTGCACTTATCACTGGTACACAGCTCAAGCTGGTTAGCAGTCATAGCATGGCACAGCGCTGTTCACAAAAACACCTTATTGGCTTTCGTTCTCAAAATTGGGCCTCAATGCCTCCCTAAGCTGAATGGTTCCCTGTTGTGCCTCTCTAATACCCCTAACATCTGGTCATTCATATTCAGATGTCAGGCAATCCGCCTCTGCAGTCCACAGCAGGCTGTGATAGACACAGGAATATTATCCTCATTTAAGTGTCATAAAGACATCTCCAGCATGCCTTTAATCTGGCAAAGACACTGCTTATCTTATTTTTGAAGGGCTCCTGGCTACTCTCCAGGTTGTCCATACAAGGCTTCATGAGCCATGGTGGTAAGGAGTAGGCTGGGTCCTCCAGGATCACTGTGGGCATCTCAATATCTTGAAATCTTTTGGTCTGGAAAGAAAATCCCTGCTTGTAGCTTTCTGTTCAGGCCAGTGTTTCTGAAAATGCATGGGTCATGCACCTTCCCTGACCAACCCGCATTGATGTCAGCGAAACACTCAGTGATCCACTAGTGCCAGCAGTACCATAGAGACGTACCCCTTTTTATTAATATACTCCGCAGCAAGATGGTCCGGGGCTAAAATTGGAAAGTTTCCCATCTATCACTCTGCCAGTTAGGAAATCCCATCACCACAGAGCCATCCACTATTTCATGAAGATTTCCCAGAGTCACAGTCCTCCATAGCAGAATGGCATTAATGGCCCTGCACACTTGTGATGACACAGCTCCAACGGTGAACTTCCCGACTCCAAACTGATTAACAACTGACTGGTAGCAGCCTGGAGTTGCCAACTTCTACATGGCAATTGCCACACACGTCACTACCAAGAGGGCAGCTCTCATTTGTGTGTCCTTGCATTGCAGGGCAGGGGCGAGCAGCACACAGAGTTCCATGAAGGTGGCTTTGTGTAGTCAAATGTTCTGCAGCCCCTGCTTGTCATCCCAGACCTGCATAATTATGTGATTCCATCACTTAGTGCTTGTTTCACACATTCCAAAGCAGTGGTGCACCGTGTGCAGATGCTCCATGAATGCAAACAGTAATCTGGTGATGTTTGTTTGCATGGCACACAGCAGGTCAGGCACCTCTGATGCCAATTCCGATTGAGAGCTGATGATATATTGCATAACCAGCTGCAATGTGGTCAGAATACTGACAATAACAGTGGAGAGTAGTGCAGGATCCATCCTTTCAGATAGAGATGGTAGATGCTCAGGAAATGGGGGGGGCCATTGAAAAATGCTGTGAAACACAGTTGGGAATGCAAGGAATGATGGGATGGAGATCAATGCATTATGAGACATTGAGTCCACACCCAAGATGTGCTGCGCTCTTTTATGCCTTCTCACAACTCCTAGCAGCACAAGGTGGTGAGTTGCCCAGTGGGATAGTTGCCCACAGTGCACTGCTCTCACTGTCGATGGTAGAGCACCAAGTCTGGATGCGCTTTGGTGACGTGAGTGCTGTGTGTACAGGTGCAAGTGCTGTAATTATAGTGCTTTTTGATCACCACTTGCATCGAGACAACTTTCTAGTGTAGACAAGGCCTAAGAAACTGCTTGTACCAGCTAACAAGAGTGAGACATTGTTAATTCAAGTATTGGTAGTGTGTAGAACTTAGAATGAGATCTTATGTTTTATTTCATTTGGTAACATCTTTTGATCTCTTTACATGTGCCACTTATCACTTAAAATCTATTTTTTGCGGGATTTTCTTGTTAAATGTTCCATGTTAGACAGTGTGTCTTTGAAGTGTTTAGACAATCTGTTCAGTAACAAAAGCTGGTGCATATTCCTTCCACTTTTGAGGGAAGGGTGGACTGGATAATAATTGCCACTGGACAGGCTTTTTGATCAGGGTAGATGGGGGTGAGGAGCCAGCTGGAGTTTCTCTATTGTTGGTTTGTGAGTGGCTGGAAAGCATTCACTGAACTAACCTAGGTGTGGTCCCTGCCAGCAGAGGGCTGTGCAAATACAAAACCTGCCAGGGATTTGTTCCCTTTTTGAGTATCACAGTGTGAGAGGGAGCCCAACCTGGTCAGATGGGGGGCTCAGGGGTATCTCAGCTACCAGGCAGTGAACCAGGGTTTTACATACCATCACAGAGTTGCAAAATGGTAAAGCAGAACAGACCTAAATAAAATCTTATATGGGACTGTAACATAGTGCTTTTTTTTTTAATTTAGTTCTTCATCTCACATAATGTTCTAATGGGAGAGTTTTAAGAATTCCAGGAAGGTAACTATTGCAACATATGCTTGCAGACTTTTAATATGTCGTGTATATACAATTTCATGGTGACTAGACCTGTGTAAATGATCATTACAATCCAGTCAAACCCATTCAAAAAAACTTTGGATTTTAGTATACAATTTTTATCTCATTGCTTTAAGCTGCATCTTTCTTTAAAAAACAACCTTCAGGAGCTGGGTTTGTTCTTTTTGTTAGCTGGGTTAGTAAATGAGAAATTATTATTCCTCATGATTACACAGTCATTATAATGGCAATTATTTTGGAGGAAAAGGCAGCAAACAACCTGCTGATTACAAATAATGAATGGCTATAAGACAATTAACGCTCTTTTTAACTTCCAAATTAATGACTTGGTGCTCTTAAAACTGACACGACCTAGCTGCTTGAAATGCAATCAGACTGTCCCCTTTTTAAAATCAGAACCTCAAGAAAGCCTGGTATGAATTATAGTACCTACTCTAAGGACTATTAAAAATAAAGATGGTGACCTCTGGAAATCTCACAATACACAAAATGAATTGGAGTACCTTTTTAAAGTTTATTTTGTTAGTGCAATATTGAATGCTTGGATTTATTGACTAGAAAAATATCAGAATAGATAAGTCAACATTATGAGAAGACTAGCCAATGTTTACAAAAATGGACTATCGGTCCTTTTAATACTATGTCTGTTTTAGAAATGTCCTGGATATTGCTATACTTAAGGCCTAGTAGGCCGGATTCTCATTTACTCTAAGACCAATTTACACTGTTGTGGCAATGAAGAGTTGCCCTAAAGTGAATGTAAATGCAACAAGAGTGCACTCTACAGAGCCAGAATGGTGTAAATGGGCATTGGTGTAAATGAGAATCAGGACTATAGGGAAATTTTCAGAGGCACAAATGGCATTTAGGTGCCAAGTTCCTGTTGAAAAATAATAGTGTATCTACTGTTAAATCTTAATCTTTTTATTTTTGATGCACATAAGTGCACCTGGAACAGATAACAAATAGCCCCCCTTCCTCTCCCACCACACTCACACACCATTAAAGCTACACATGAGAGGTGATAACATGCAGTAGTTAGAATTTATTTTTTTTAAAATACATAAAAGTAATGAATAAATATCTGAATAATGAGGACTATAACTTTACAAAGAATGTTTGGTGTACAGTTAAGATGCACCCTACAATAGGCTGGGTACATTCAATTTGCATTAAATGTAATCCAATAAATTTCATCACCAAACTGACAGTGACTGAGTTGAAATGGATGTCCATTAATCCTGAATTTCTGGTATGTAATTAAAGTTCCATTTGTGCAACAAATACCTCTTGATAAAAGAGAAATTTTGGACAACCATTTTTAAAATTTCTATATAGTGACTGATATATTTAAATAATGGTCATACAGGAAGCTGAAATGGACATTTCTTGGTAAATCAAAATTCTGCATCAAATTAATGATGTGTAATACTTTGGGCCAGTCTACACCAGTTTTGGGGTTTGATAAAATCCTTCTATTGATGACGTACATGCCTATCCTCTGACCTTAGGCTTCCCAATGTCTCCTGAGTCCATCACTTGCTGTGAAATGCCTATTTATAATGGTTGAACTTTTAGATTCTTTTCCTGCTAGTTTTATTATGGAATTGGCTAATACTTTTTCCTCTAGTATGGTTCCTGCTCCACATCACAGAGTGCAAGAGGGGGTCTGGATGAGGTGAATCATGCATGTTTGTACACGCTCCCTGAGTGGTGTAGAACCCCTGCATGGCAACATATAGAAGGTGGGACATGGAAAGTCTGGAGAAGAGATCAGTGTTTTGAGCTTGAGGATTTGCTATATATGAAGATCGTTCTGTTCCCATTCCCATGAAGGGAGCCTGCCTGAGGACATGCATTTTGTTGGTGTGGTGTCTCTGGAGAGGTACTACAGTTGATTTGAGACCTGGAATCTTCAACTTCTCACAGATCTCTCTATGTTTACTTGGGCTGAAGGCCTGGATTAGTCCCTTAATGCAGAGCATCCCTCCACTCTTTAGGGTTAAATTCTACTTCTATTTCATTTTCACCCTCCATTTTACATTTGTTTTAACTGGATTAACCCAGACCACTGGTATAAATAAGACTTGGCTGTTGCATATGCTATTCCTGAAATAGAAACAAGCGAGTTCAGACATGTAGGCACCAGGATGGGCTATTAGCAAGCTGTTGCTAAAATAGCTGTTGGTGTGGTGGTGATCCAAATATATCTTTTTAGTATTGAAAGGAGGATCAACTGTTCATCTACACATAAATGCAATCAATTTAATGCCAACACTCAAAAACTTCCCAAAGGAATGAATAACCATAGGTGTGTGATGTTTTTTGGTAGCGTTTCATTCACCAAAATGAAGGAATAGCCATGTGAGCACCAGTGTGGTGTTACCTAAATTTATGCCAAATTCTAAATTTCCTTATACTTCAGTTCTGGGTTCCTTGCCTCCGTGGCTGTGGTCAGTAGGCTTGAGACTTTCTCCCTTTTTCAAATTGCTTGCTATTAAACCGTATAGAATGAACAGAATCCTCCTATCAAAATTGCACTGACACTAAGTGGAGTAGCACATATATAGGGCCTGATCCAATGCTCTTTGGAGTATGTTGGGATTCCTTCTACTAATTCCAAATAGCATCAGATCAAATAAGAACTGACCCAAATGTTCATTTGGAACTGAACCCCTAATTCTTGAGGTTTGAAAAAGTTTTTGTTAACTTTACATTTTCAGTTTGATGTTTTTCTGTTTCATGCACGGTTCCTGGCTCAAACTAGTACCAAAGGAACATCTAGTTTGGAGACCACATCGCTATCTGTGGACCACCGAGACAGTTTGTTCTCTAGGACAATGCAGATCACAAAGCTTAGAATGAAGAATGCAACTGCTAGGGATGAGTGCATTCTCATATGAGGGATCCAAGAGAGATTATGTGGTGACCTCTAGATCACTTTCTTCTTTGAGAGAACTTTCCCAATAAAAACGGAATGACACAACAACAAACTTGTACCTCTGAAAAATTTCATATCCCAAGCAGAACCTGAAAAGGGAGAAGAGTCAGACTCTGAACTCCACTAGGAATTTTACTATTACTGATCTGATAAAAGTGGAAGGTGTTCATACCCTACAATGATGGGCAATGGCATAAAACTTTAAGACAGATAGAAAAAGCAGCAAGAAAGACTACTGAGGTCTATTTCTGAGAAGACTGGGACCATAAAGAACTGTGACAAGCATTTTTACTTGAGACTTAGTCTAATATTTTAAACTAAAATTATTTGATGAAATTCAGATTACGTCTGAATAAATAGCTAAGATTTGGGGTACATACACAAGTAGACCATTTTGAGGTTTGCCCTTCACTTTGGTCATACAACATGTATTTTATTCTAATTGTTGGAATGGTTTACCATATCTTGTTAATCAGAGGTAGCTCTCTGAAAAATATACAGAATGCAGTTGAAATCCAGCCAGGGTTAATAGTGACTGAAAAAAATATTAATGCTTGTTTGGTGACCTCTTTGAATTGTTGACTTCAGTCCAGTTTCTAGTAGATAAGGATCTGAATCTCACAAACCATCAGCACAACTTGGCACCCTTCTTGATATTCTTGGCTGAGAGATCAAAGATTGAATTGGTCAAAGAGAATGAAATATTCTCTCTCTCCTTGGATTAGTTTCTCTGCATCAGTGCTGGAACACATTGACAGGATTGTGTGGGGAAGCTTACTTTGTCCTGTCTTGTGGGTAAATAGAGAAATTCAGACTCCAGGGCTTTCAGCCTGGCACTTTGTAATAAGCAAACTCATTTAAAAAAAAAGCAACCATTTTTTTTAAACAAATGTTGTCTAATAGATATTTGTCAAAAGCACATAATTTCCTTTTACAGAAAAAGGAAGTGGTAAAAACCAGTGGACTTCTAGAATTAAACTCTACCTCTCAACACTGAGTCAGTATCTCATTTGTTTGGGTTTTTTTAAGTGGGAGAGAAACTTTTGATTAATTAAGGCTGTCCCTCTTAGTCTGATACTTCCTTGTTTCTTTCATGTATAATTGCTTCCTGAAAGCCTCCAGTCAATTCTCCCCATTTAAGAGGCTTCTTGACAGATCATTTCATAACTTCTTCTTAAAACAAATATAGGCCTGCCTATCAAGGAGGAATGCCTCAGGATATTATCTCACCTCTAAACTTGTTTTTCTTTTATTAAATATAATGTCATTTTCTACAGCCTGCATGTACAGACAATTTTTGAAACACTTAAATGTTTGTATGCCCCCCTTTTTTCTACGTGATGGAAGTCTAAGGCCTGATCTATGCTAGAAAATTAGGTTGACTTAATTACATCAATCAGGGATGTGAAAAATCCACACCCCTGAGAGAGGTAGTTAAGTTGACCTAAGTCCTTATATAGACAGTGCTAGGTCAAAGAAAGAATTCTTCCATTAATCTAGCTACTGCCTCTCAGGTAGGAGAATTACCTCTGTCAATAGGAGAATACGTAGTATCTACACTGAAGTGACAGAGGCACAGCTGTGCTGCTGTAGCTTTTTATGTGTAGACAAGCTCTGAAGCTTCACACGGGAATTTTCAAAGAGCCAAGTCAAATGGCTACCTGTGCTTAAACATTTGAATAGTTGACATTAGCGTTGGTCTGCAACGATTCAACATTTAGGCCTGAAAGTCAGCCTTTCTGACCTGTTGTATTATCCACTGAGATATTAATGTATAAAGACAATCTTTAGTTAATACAATTTTATTAGACTAACTTTAAAAGATTCAAGCACACTCTGTGCTTTTAAAGAGGCCAAACTGTGCAGTCTTGGATTCCTAAAGTTAGGCACCCATCTCCATATATTGGCTGCTACGTAAGGATTTCATCTTGCTGAGCCACAACCTACCAAAGGGCTTAACATCAGCAGGATCGCACTCTGACTTCATGCCTAAATATGGATTTAAGTAAGGATTCGTTTTTGCAAAGTGCTGAATGTTCTGATACTGATCCAGTGAAGTATTTAATCAGGTGCTTAACTTTAAGCATATAAGCAATCCTATTGAAGAGTTAAGCATGTCCTGAAGTGCCTTGCTGGACTGGGGCAACAAAGTTTGGCACCTTGAAGGATTGGATCCTAATAGGTTAATTTTCAGTGAGGCAAACATCAACAGCACCATGACAACAAGCCAGTAATTTAGGGGCCTAAATATGGGTTATTGGATTATTGGGTCTTGGCTATTTTAATTTCCACAAAAGGTCACCATGACCCCAATCCAAAACCCACTGAAGGAAATGGAAAGACTCCCATTGATGACCAGGGATTTTGGATTAGGCCCCATAATAAGGCTTGGAGATTTTTCAACATTATTTTTCTTAAGTATATTCTAAGTGTAAATATACTTGCTCTCTTTTAGTATGTCTGACTTTTTATCATTTTTTTTCAGGACCACAATTTTATCTCCCAGCTGCTTTATTACACCACTTCTTCACTGACATCTAGCTCGCTGACTTAAAATTGGAAATGTGGTGATTCTGGAATTCCATCCTTCACCTTTTATTATATACAGTCTTATTTAACCATGATGCAATTAAATCAGGGGAGGGGTGACATATCAAGGACATTGCCTCCCCCTTTACTTTTTAAAAATTCATTGAAAATGACTAACAATGTAGTTCTCTGTAGAGAAAATGAGCACCACTGAAGGTCATGCTTCTGAATATAGTGACATTTAAATTTCTGTACCAAACAAGAACTATTGATTTTAGGATACTTAAACGTCTGCCTACCTGCCTTAAAAAAGAGAGGGGACCTCTAAACCTGTAACGATTCCACCAGTAGCAGCTACCCAACAAGGAGCGTTGTTGTGGTAAAGGAGGGTGGCTCAGTACTTGATTTGTGAAGTTACTGAATAATTCAACACAGATGACCTGAGTAGCAGTTTAAAGGGCTGCTAATATTAATGAGTTTATGCCTGAGACCTCTACTACTTGCATCTGATAGTGTAAAACAGAAAGCTCTGTAAAGATCCATCTTTCACATGTCGAACAATTTTGCTGGCTGCAAGATGAATTTCAGTGTGTTACATTACAATTATTGTTCTCTCTTCAGAATTGCAGCCTTTTAAAATGTCAAAGTAGGAGGCTATTTAATTGAAAAAGACAATTATATTAAATGTCTCCCTCAATCTCTTGCCATTGACCTTACACAGCTTTTCCAAAGCAGCATGAAATGGGAAGCCCTACTTCAAAAAGAACACATTGTTTTCTACAGAAATCTTCTATTGTTCATTATGAGTGTGCATTCATCTCATAACACTTACTACAATAGCAAATTGCCTTATTAGAAAGCTATAATGTGGGACTGTGTCTTGCCCTTATGATGCAGCACATTGTGGGTCACACTGGAGAGAGGACAGAGAAAGCAGACTGCTCAGGGAGATGAGTGCATGGAAGTCAATATTGTCAGTTCCCAGTGGCACTTGGAAATGCTAAACAGCCAGTTCCTCACCCCCTGCTGATGATCGGACAGGTGAGGTTGCAGACGAGGTTGTGTTGAAAGCATGAGTTCAGGTACAGGATCTGGGGCACAAGTACAGGTTAGGACACAGGACTGGCTTGGGTAGCAGGAGTCATGAACTAATGTGGTACTTGGTGGAGCTAGATGTGTCCTGATCAGTGTGTATGGATTCCTCATTCCTCACAATATGAAAGGTGACGGGTGAGTTAGAATTGGTGAAAATATGGGGGAAATTTTTTCCCCTTTCTGTTGTATATTGGGTCAAAAAAACTTTGAATTTTTTTTAACCATGTCTAGGCTGAATGCCATGTTGGTGCTTCAGGTATGGCTTTACCAGCTGACATGACGTTTCCACAGAGGTTCTATGGGCCCTGCCTTCAGCTTCTGTGTAGATAGTAGGGATATCAGGCTGCCTGGGTAAGGTAAGGTCTCACTTTGTAAGATTTCTAGAACCCTTGGAACCAGTCCAGGAGGCGGTCGCCTCCCTTCTGTGAGAAGTCCCAGAGCACTATTTTCCTCTGGCTGCAGAAGTAAGCTTCTGAATGCCCAGCTAGTGGGACAGAGGTGATTGCCTTGCATCTTGTATAGATAAGTTGTCATTCGGTTCAGTGAGAGGAGCAGAGAGAGACAATGTGGCACTGGCAAGTTCTAGATCTGGCAGGAGCAGATGAGCACTTTCGGGGGGGGGGGGAGGAGGATGGCATAGAAAGTCCAACCATGTTCTCTCACCAGCCAGCGTCTTCATGTTCAGATGTCAGTGTGTCCAGAAGAGCACCGGATGGTTGACTCTTCTTTGAACTCCTCTTAAGGAAGATAATCTATCGCACATCAGTTCAGTAGATGCAACAGACATGAGACAAATTGTTGCATCTAGTTCACCCATCATCATCTACCCATCTTTTTAAAACATGTACTGTCAGAGCCATCCAATGCTCATGCACAAGAGTTATTCCTCTTCAGGGCATTGCTCTAGGCTCTTTAAAATATGCTTCAGGACTGTTTAAGTATAAATTTCAACTAAACTTCGGGAACAAAGGGAAAGAGAGAGAGCCTAATTTACATGAAATCTCTGCTTCATGGTCTTCTCTGCAACTTTCTGCCATGGAACAAATTTGGTTTTGTTTTTATATGGGTTTCTATGGCAAGCAAACATTTTTACTGAATCATTTTACCCTTCTGCAGAGCTACAGTTCACCAGTCTTGAGGCCCCAGCCCCTAGTTAACAATGATTACTCAGATCTTGATTGTTGAGTCTTGCGAGTCGTCATTCTGAGTTCTAAGGAATAAAATAGTGTTATGCTGCAGCCTTCCAGCAAGAGTATTTGTTTTTATCTAACTTATCTGTTTGTATGCTGTGTATATAACTTCTGACTATCCTCTGTCCAGTGAGGAGTGAGGGGGGATTTAGGAATGCCATATTACATCAGACTAGTGGTCCAGCTAGTCCAGTGTTCTGTTTCTGATTATGGCCAGAGAGAAGATGAAGATCAGCAGGTAGGATTTAAGTGTCCTATGAGCTCGGTCTAGTGGATGGGCTATGAAGTTGCTTCTTTAGCTTACTCCATTAAAGGCCCCTGGTTTAGAGCTTTAAAATCATCACTTCTACTCCTGCTGTAGGCCACCTCTAAGGAGTTTTGCTGCCCTAGATAGGCCAACAAATGTCCTTCCCCACCTGCTGCTGCAGATATCCACACAGTTATGGAACACTTCTTTCTAGGCAACAGCCTATTTAACCTGTATGAAACTTGGGCTCACAACTGCTAGCTGTCATACCAATGTATTGGTGCTTTCATCCAGCCCTTGAATCCACCTCTGCAGTAAGCTGACAGACATTCTATCTGCACATATATTCAACCATGGATTGTTACTGAATGACACCTAGATATCAATTAGAATTTCTGTGATTCCCAGATACTCTGCACCAAGCCTAAGGGCTAGTTCTGCCTTAACTGGTAATGCTGGGAAAGGTATTGTACTTTATTTGGGTGTCCTTCATTGGATGTCCTCCATTGCACTAGGAGTTATCAGTTTCCCCTCCCCCCCCCTTTTTTTTTGGCTGTGATAGTAAAACTGCTCCTTTACTTCTCTGAATAGTGGGTCTGTTATTTTTCTAGAGCTGGAGGAAAAGCTTATGAGTTACTTGCTCAATGTTGTATATGCATAGCTTGTTGACAACTGTGATGTAGGGGGATGGACAACATGATTACATTTATTATTTAACACTCATTTGCATAGTTCCAGAAGTGTGTAAGAGGTGACATAGTGAGTCCTTTTCACCTCTAATTTTTACCCTCCTATGAAATGCTGTTACAGATCATTACTATGCTATTTATGACCATCTACCATTCAATGGGGAGGTGAGTGAGAACCTTACTCCAGCACCTCTGTGCAGCCAGTCTAGCCTTTACTAGTGAGAATTTCACAGAGATGAGAACTTTGTACTGTGATATCAGTGAAGGAATTGAAAACAAGAACTTTTCAAAGTATTTTCCATTGGAGAATTTTTATGTTGAACCCTAAAAATACCTCCAGATGTGGGAAGATTTAGTAGTAGAAGACTATTTTAAAAATGCTGATATGTAAAACAAGTTTATTGTGTATTGCTGCTGATTTCTATATAAGTTGTGTATTCAACCCTAACATGCACATTTCTGACTTACAAGTGTTTAATTTTGCAACCTTTAATGTTGCATTACCATCTGGGGTTGGTGATTTTGAGCATTTAATTCATGATTGCTTACAGCGCTACTGTTGTTCAGAACTGTACAAAGTCAAAGAGGAAGATATTCCCAGTTTTATGGAACTTGCATTATAATTAATTTTTAGGTGAAATAGCTAACAAGAAACTTTTATGCCAGGTTCAAGGGGGTGGGTTTCTCTTGTAAGTAGGGCTTGTAAATTGTGTGTGTGTGTGTGTGCGTGCGCGCGCGCTCATATGCCATATTGGCACTTCTCTGAAGCGACTATTTGTTCAGCTATTACACTTTTTTGTTCAAATATTGCTGAGTTGTTACAATAGCAAAGAATCTCAAAAACATGAACTTGGTGTAATTAATGTAGAGGTGTTTAGATGAGTCTGCAGAGAACCTGGAACTACAGCTATAATGTATGTAAACTGCTTTATTCATTTTAGTGAGGTGTTCAATTGGATGCCAGTGGAGAACATTTAAATTCCAACATGAAATATTCCAGACCACGTCTCTATATAGGTGTGATAGGGTTGGCCTCCTCCTTGGCACACTCTCATGGCCAATATACCAATTATACCACTCTGCAGTGCCCTGCCTCTGTTTTCCTTTAAGCCCTTTAAGAACAGTACAGTCCACGGTATTTCACACAAAATTATTCCTTCTGGGTGGGGACTAGTTAATTTAATTTTTCACTGAGTCTCCAGTGGTCTACTAGGTCGCAAACTCTTCCCTCTTGACAAAAGGAACCCACAGACCTACTTCTGGGCCTTGGGCTCTTCTTCTCCTTAGACCCTTTCACTTTGATTCACCTTTCACCAGTTCTATGCAGGCTGGCAACAAAGGCTGCCATGAACAGAACTCAATGGTGCATCTTCCCTGGTGGTCCAAAACAAATGCACGGTCTTTACACCAGTTTCAAACTTGGCCTGGCCCAGGTCCTTCTTCCCAAAGGGTCTGTCTTCCCACCTCTGATTCAATCGCCACTCCCAGGCTTTATCAGAATAGAGCTTAGTCCTCTGGCTTTCAAATCCCCTGTATCAGGGTCTTCCCAGCAGGAGCCCTTCTCTCTTTCTGCTGTTCCTTGAGCTTCCTGTTTACATCTGGCTTTTTATAGGGAAACAACACCTGACACCCTATCAGGCCCATCTAAGTTGTGAATGAGGCATGTGTGGGCTAGTGCAGTTTTTTCTTAGATGGCCTAACCCACCCTGTAACAAGGGGAAAGCTTTTTTCATTGTAATCTGGGGTGTCAATTTAAACCAAAATAGTTGGTATAACCCACTGTGTGGGTGCGCTTATTTCAATATCCATGGCTCCATCTTCTAGTGATGGTCCCTATATGTATTCCAAATGCAGGTGCGCATGTGCACCATGCACTGGAGCCAGAAGTTCTTCAGCAGCAGTGCTGTTGACTCATATGGTTATCTTATATCCCACATGCAAGTTTATAAGAGGCCATGTGGGGCGATGTGCCCTCAGTTCCCTCTTACCATATGGTTGGAGTTGGAATTCTCTTTGTGCTTGTAGACTCTCTACGGGAACTGTCTGTTGTAGATAATTCCACTTCTTTTTTCTTACTCCAGTAAATAAGTTAGTTGGTGTACATAGTAGCACAGTGCAGAGCCTTCCCTGACCTCTTTGGGGAATGTCCTGCATTCAAGGTTTAAAGAACTGCCTCATGCCCTCTATCATTCTCCATGAGCAATGAGCACACTCATTGTCTCTACTGCCTGGGCAAGACGCACATTACTTCCCACTGTGACATCTGCAAGTCCTTCCTATCAAGGACCCGTGATGTTCATCTTCTCCTCCTCCACAAATTCTCCATGGTTGCACTCTGGCTTCATGCGGAGTCCAATCCGGGATTACTGGTGTCAATTACACCACCCTTCACCAGCTGTGAGCACTAATGCCCAGCTCCCCCAGCAGCACTGAGATGTGAGAAGGCCCATAAGGAGAGCTGCAAGCATTCTCACAAACAACCCTGGCTCTTTCTGCTTGTGACAACCTCCTTCAACACGAGGTGGACACCTCCTCAGGAAGGGTGCTATCAAATCCATGCCAACCCTCTACATCAGCAGGGACTTCTACTCCCCATGCTTTCTCATCCCAAAGAAGGACAGGGGCCTATGCCCTATTCTTGATCTCTGCTTACTCAATACTTTCATCAGAAAGTTCAAGTTCGGAATAGTGACATTTGTATCCATCATTCCCTCCCTTTCCAGGGGGCATGGTTCACAGCCTTTGACATGAAAGACGTATACTTCCATATCAATATATACCCAGCCCACCACAAATTCCTCCACTTCCACATGGGCAACAACCACATCTTCACCAAGGTGTCTGCAGTAGTAGCAGCCCACTTCTGTAGAGGGGGCACTTTGTATTTCCCTATATGGATGATTGGCTACTGATGACTCCATCCCTTGCTGAGATGGTGGCAGCCATCACAGCCTTCCACTCGCTTCTCGCCTTTCTGGGTGTCTGTGTCAACAAGGAAAAATCCATTCTCCTTACAATACAAACAGTCCACTTCATTGGACCGTGCCTGGACTTTGTCACAGCATGAACTTTCTTCTCAGCAGATCGCTTTGCCACCCTTCCAAACCTTGTGACAGCCCTGCACCACAACCCACACATGATGGTGCATCACTCTCTGCCTCCTTGGCCACGTGGTGGCCTGCCCCTATGTGATGCCGCACATGTGCCTCCACATGTACTGCCTGCAGTTGTGGTTCATTTCAATCTGCAGGCCCCATATCATCCACATGGACTCATCCTTAATCATCCCCAGTTGGGTCTGCTACTCCCTCATATGGTGGCCCAATCCTAACAATGTGCTCCAAGGTACCCCATTTGGCACCCTTATTCCCATGGTGATCCTCACCACAGATACCTCCATGGCAGGGTAGGGTGTGCACTTAATTGGCTGTGCTACACAAAGGCAATGGAGTCCCAGAAAGGCATGCATGCACATCAACACACTAGAGCTGCATACGGTTTGTCAGGCATGCCACGCGTTCCTACCTCTGCTCAGTGATCAACACATCCAGATATTCTTGGACAACACCAGCAGAGTGGTGTACATAAACAGAGAGGGCAGCATCAGATCCCAGTCACTGTGCACGGAGGCTATCTGTCTCTGGAACTGGTGTCTCCACCACATAATGCCCCAAACTCCTGGGCACCAGAAATCCCTAGTTTATGGACTCAAACATACATGGTACCTCAACCTTGAGTGGGAATTCCACAACCCCACTCTCCGCTACATCAAAACCCCACTCTCCGCTACATCATCTATTCCTGGGACACCCCTCATTGGGACCTCTTTGCCAGCCATGCAAACTGCAAAATCCCCCTCTACTGCTTAAGGGGGGTAGGGGGCAGGACTCCAAGGACAATGCCCTTCTTCCGTGGCATGATGGTCTCCAGTATGCTTTTCCTCCAGTTCCTCTCCTTTCCCAGGTCCTCTCCAAGATCCATTGAGCCAGGGACATCCTGACAGCTTTGTGATCTGCCACCTACCCCACTGGACCCTCACACCCAGGACAACAGCAGCATTCACCACCCCAACCCAGGCTTGCTCCAATGGATGGTCTGGTTTTGGATGGGGCTCACACATAGACAATTCCTGTTCATCATCCATCCACAGTATCTTTATGCACAGTAGACAGGAATCCACAAGGGTGTGCTGCATGGTGAAATGGAAGTGCTTTACCACCTTGTCGCAATGTTGCCACCTCTACACCACACCATCTCTCTGGCCATCATCCTAGACCATCTCCTGGAGCTGAAGAACTCTGGCTTCGCACACAGCTCTAATTGTATCAACCTTGCAGCACTCGGTGTCTTTCTCCCTCCTGTGGACTGCCTGTCAATATTTACTCCTCTACCACTACCTGCTTTCTGTGGGGCCTGAAAAGCTGCTTCCTACTGGTCCTTACCCTATTCTTCCTCCTGGGATCTCAACCTCATGCTGTCTGCCCTCACCCAGCCTCCATTTGAACCACTGGCCACACGCTCCCTTGCCCATCTATCCACAAAGATCCACTTCCTGCTGGCCATCACCTCTGCCTGAAATGTCAGTGGATTGGTGGCCATGATGGCTGACTTCCCCTATACATTCTTCCAAAAAGACAAGGTCTCCATGCACCTTCACCCTAAGTTCCTCCTAAAGTTAGTTTCTGAGTTTCTTCTCAACCAGTCCATTCATCTCCCAGTCTTTCATCCTAAGCCGCACGCCACTCCTGTGTACAGGATGCTGCACTCCCTGGATGTCCACAGGTCACTGGCCTTCTACTTGAACAGGACTCATGCATTTCGTGCCTCCTCATACTTCTTCATAGCTATCACGGAATGGCTGAGAGGACAAACCCTCTCCTCTCAGCACATACCCATTGGATCTCTAAATGCATTAGAGAATGCTATGCATGCTCAAACGTGACATTCCCTGGCAGAATCATGACACACTCCACACAGGTGCATGCGACTACCTCTGCCTACCTGGCGGACATCCCCTGGCATGGGATCTGCCAGGCTGCAACATGGCGCTCTGTCCATGTCTTCACAGAGCCCTATGCCATTGGCCATTGGGCAGCCACAGCCACAACCATGGGACATGCTGTCTTGCAGCAGGCCTTGCCCGTTGTCATCACACCTACCTCTGAGCTGATCACTGCTCCATACTCACCCATGTTTGGAAGACATATAGTGACCATATACTTTGAAGAAGTATAGGTTATTTACCTGAAACTGGAGGTTCTTTGAGATGTGGTCCCTATTTGTATTCCAATACCTGCCCACCATTCTCTTTTCCACGCAGTCTCTATTCAGTGGTAAGAGAGGTACTGAGGGTGCATTGCCCTGCATGGCCTCTTACAACCTCTTATGGAGCACATGACAATGTAAGATGACCGTGTGGGTCAACAGACACTGCTGCTGGAAAACTTCTGGCTCCCACATATAGTGCACATGCACATGTTCATTTAGAACAGAAATAGGGACCAGGCATCTAGAAGAATCACCAGTTATAGGTAAGTAACCTCCTCTTTTTATTGTTCTTTAGCTTAAACCATTTTCCAAATGCCATTAGGTAAACTGAAAACAGGCATTCTTATACCAGAATAAGTGTCCACAATAGAGGTTATATCAGTATAACTGGTGAAAATTTCCCCTGAAAAAAGGCCTAAGAATGAAATGGGAGGACCACAGATATGCATAACTTCCCATGATGACATCTCACTTTAGTGCCATGGCTGGGTGGCATTTACAAGAACACCCAAGCCAGAAGGAGCTAACTCCAAGAAGTGTAGCAGAGTCCATGGGCATATTCAAGTCTGACCAAGGGAGACCCAAGCTGAAGGAGCTCCAAGATCATTCTTGTCGTATTCTGAACGTCTTCACAATCTTCCTATGAGCAGCATCGCATTTTGATAACTCACAGAAATGGAGCTTATTTAGTAGGTGGAGCTTGGAGAAGTACCAGCAGCATTCACTCCTCCCCCATCCTAACCCCTGACTGTAAGTGGTGATGCACGTCAGGACTTCTGGAATTGTTTGGTCTCTGTACAGTCTTTGGTGTGAGTGAAGTGAGGCCATCATGTCTTTTGGGTGATCAAGAACAACCCTGGACTTGGAGGTCTTGGTAAACTGACTACTCAATTAACCCTTAATGTTGAGGGCCAGATTGTGTTCAGCTATGCCTGTGTAAATCAGGAGTAACTTTTAACGAAGTTACTTTCTTGTACATTGGAGTAACTGAGAAGAACATATGGCCCTGGATATTCACGTGAACTCAAAAGTCTATTGGGGGTTGACTTATTTTCTGCAAAATTAACATCTTTGACACTGGAGTACATTTTCACTTACTTATTTCTTCTAGCTTAAGCCTATTTGCATGCGAAAAGCAGAATTTTTAAAAAAGCAATCGGAAAAGCGGACTGCAATGACAAATGCCTAGATAATTATTCACAAAAGATCTTTAATGTCCTTGTAGCAGGGACTATGATTTTCTCTCTCCTAAACGAATTTCACTATAAATTTATATTGATTAGTTTAACATAAAATGAATTCAAAATTCATAAACAGGAAGGATCATTGTAAGCAACAATTATTCAGTCTTAAAAATCCATCTGTCTTCATAAGGATTTATCTAATACTCTTAACTGTAGTGAGCCTAAGTGCTATAAAATGCAATGTTCATTTGACTCAAAGTGCTATGTTGTGTGTGGATAAAATTTAACTACTGTTTTTTGTCATTTTGATATTAATATATTGGGAGGAAACTGAGATGAACATTAGTTGAGTGAAAAGAAAATGTATTGTTCTTGTATTCATGAATCATCCCAACATCTGATTTACTCATAACGGTAGATTAGGCACTCAGCTGGTGTGACAAAATTAGAAAATACATTGCTATCATTAATAATTTGTTTGAATGTGTAAATTAAGAGTTATTTAGAAATGGCTTTGCAAAAAAGCAGACGGTATTAGAAACTGAAAATCAGAAAACAGTAATTCATCCAGTTTAAAGAGGTTCATCTCCATTCCTGATGCTACTCCAGTTTTTGTGGAAAACAAATGAGTATAACAAATTCCCTGATGCTTAATGCAGAACATTTCAAATTGCTTGGTCTAAAACTAAATGTACTTGGTATGTTCAAACTATAGAACATAATATTGACATTTAATGAGTTACCAGTGCACATTAATGGGGGAAAATATTTGTTTTTGTTATTAGAACATCATGACTTATCAGAGTGCATTTGAAAAAGAGAGGCAAATGATGTGGAGTAAACATATTTTTAAACAACCTATTCAATGTATTTGGGGACAAATCCAAAGCATAATGAAATAAATTGTGCAAAGATTCCTATTGACTTTATGGAGTTTTGGATCGGGCCTTTATTCCTTATTTTTGGCCTCATCCTCAGTGTAAATTGTGTGATGGTACTACAAGTCCTCTCTAAGGTCCTGATTCAGTAAAGCACTTCAATCATATGCTGAACTTTAAGTCAATAGGACTTAAATATGTGAGTAAAATTAAGCATGTACTGAATTGCTTTGCTGAACTGGGGCTAGAGATCCCAGGTGCACAGAGAAGTTATGCCCACTGCCCCATCCTTTAGGAGGGTGCTCATAGACTCATAGACTCATAGGTCAGAAGGGACCAATATG
>ML675616.1:111181700-111219175 GCA_007922155.1 Mesoclemmys tuberculata | reverse complement strand
GCAATACCCCCCAGCTTCGTATCATCCGCAAATTTTATTAACACAATGTAGCATCCTTCAAGTATGTTTGTTGGAGGATTCCAGATGGGTAGCACCTCCTTCTCAAGCACAAATGTGCAGCCAACATGTAGTAGAGAGTAAAGCCCTTTGTAAGGGAAGTACACCGTGTCTTTGGTTTAGTTTCAAGCAAATCTGGGTCCTGTTTTCAGCAACCCCTTTCATACTCTTCAGTGCAGCGAAGAGATTTGTGCTTTGAGTGGAATTCAGCTGTGTTTCACTTTGAGGTTTGGGACTTGAACTGGCAATGCAGTGTGAAACATGGGGTGCAAACACCTGGTGAATTTTGCCAATTCTTCTATGTGAAAATACTTGCCATACACACAGATCATACAAACATCTTCCATGGCCACTGGGAGTTTGGAGGAGCAAGCGAGAAGTCTCTACCCCTTGTGCTCCTTTTCTTTGCTCATCCTGGAGGGGGGAAGAGAGGAGACAGGAGACAGGACTTTTGTTTAGCACCTCACCCCAATCTCTCTTCCACTGTAGTCCACAGAGCAGTCTGGCAAGAAAAGTGCACTCTTCTACCCTTCACAAGAAGCAGCCCCTGAGGCACAATGTCTCTTGTGCATTTGCTGGGGTGGTGTGAATGTGGTGTAAATCATATTCTGGACCATAGAGTATGAGATTTTAATATCCCTCAATTAGTTCACAAAAAGGGAACATGTAGGAATCGGAAATTAAACCAACCACTTTTCTAACTGTACCTTTAACTGAGATATACAGTATAGACTTTCCTACAAAATTGCTCTTAACTGTAAATATTTGACTCCCTCCAATTAAATGATTCTTTATGCCTGCCTGCTATGTCAACTGTGAGATGTCTGCCCTAGATTCACTTTGATATTCACTGTCCTAGCTGGGAAAGTCTCCTTTAATAGGGATCAGATGTAGGGGATTGAAAGGGCATTTAGAACTTCAGAATGTGGCTTTTAGCTTATTAAAGAGTTTACTGAGTTTGTGCGTGTAAAATAAATAATCAAATTATGCTCAGTGTTCTGTACATAATATATTGTAATATGATCAATAGGAGAATTTCCCCTCAGCAACTGAGTCAACATGTATTATATTTCTGAAGTATTCCTGAAATCCTTTGATAAAGCACTGGAAAATATTGTGAAAACTGTACAAGAGACCATCTCTACAGGGCAATCTTTTGTTTTAATAGACTGTCCTGAAGTGTGCATCCTTCCACCCTTCCCCCCTCTAAAGATATTGAGAATAATTCTGTCCACATTTCTTGTCAGTTATTTTAGTTGTCACATAAAACAGATACACTTTATATTGTGGGAAACTGTTTTGTTTCTCCACATGCAAAGAGCAAATAGTTACTTTAACTTAGTTTCCCGTGTTTTGTTGTTTTCTTAATCTAAAGTTTGTAAGAAGTAACACACTCCACATATATCTTCTCACACAGTCTGCACTGAATTGAAAGTACAATTTCCTGTTTCAGCACACAGCAGGTCTTTAAAGATGCAATCCACAAAAAGAAAGGCACAGCAGTCATGTAACCAAATACATCACTGAATCCTGTAATGCTTGCCAGAACACTAGAATCAGATGACCTTGTAGTTTCCATATCCGAGTTGTATTATATTGTGCTGTTCAGTATTGCTGTACTGACATTTGTATGTAGTTTTTAATTCCAGATATCTCTGGGAGGATAGTGGGAGATAATGGTACCATTGTATTTTGGTTAATATTGTGTATTTGTTTTGTTTTTTTAATACAAAGCCCCTAAAATATTTTTAGTTAATTATTTAAAACCAAAGCTAGTTGCAAGGCAACTGGGAGAAATGTGGTTCCCACTTATCCTTGTTTAAATACATTAAACCAATTAGTTTAATCTATATTATGAGAACAGATAGGAATACACATTTCCCCAATTAAATATTCATTATTTGAACCATGGTTCTATCTTGGCTATTAGAAATTGTTTAATGATATGAAGTCAGCAGTTTTTTAAACCCAAAGGTTCACAAAAAAACCTCTTCTAAAAATAGAAGTTGACAAATTTTAGAAGCCATTTATATTTGTATGAATTTTAAAATGGCATTGTCCAAAGTAACGGTGAACTGAAGGAAATTTTAAAAGGGGATGTGTACTCTGTATTGTCAAATTGTGTTTGTAAACTTAAAACTAAATAGTTAAGATTTAAAATAGCAGTGGCTACATATTTTTTTCTGGTTTTGTACTGTGTAGTAAAAATAAATATTTAAGAATACATATTATACACCAAAATCAATGAATGCTGTAAAACATTAACAATAATGCCTTAACATACCACTAAAAATAACATGTCATATTCAGTCCTTTTGTCACCCAATGAAGTCAGTGGGGTTACACTAGTGCTGAATTTGGCCTGTTGTTGGATCTATAACAAATATAGCACTACATTTTAAATCTAGAAGCTTTAAAGAAGTTATGAATTAATGGAAACTCTTCTACTTCCCCTCTTGTGCCTAGCTATTGCAGCAGTCTCCAAAAATTGAAAAATTGGGGTGGAGAGGAGCAAAAACATATACATAAGCTCATGGTTAATTACTGCAGTTTGGCACATTCATATTTTTTAGCACAAACTGCAGGCACAAATTTCTGAAACCATCAATGTTGGTATTTTTGCATATCTCATGTAAAACTTGGTGGTCTTAGGTTTATATGAACTCCTGACATCTTTCTTTCTAGTTTCTGCATAAGTCAATTTCACTTTTTTCTATTTCAAAAGATCCTCCAGGACTGGAAGAAAATTTTGTCAAGAACTATAGTACATGGTTTCAAATAGGGGCCAGTTAATGTATGTGAGTTTCCCTCCAAATCCATGCACATGCCTAAGTACACTTGAAACTCAGCCCAAGTTGGCTAAAAGGTACATGAAACTGGCTCAAGTTTGGGAGTTCTATTGAAACTCAAACTGGTTTAGTTTTATTAGATTTCTGGTTACCTTACAAAAATTTTGCACAGATGCAGCTGAAATAATGCAGCAGAGAAGGTTGTATGATGTGTTCATCATAGATTGTCTTGGAGGATACTGTAAAAGAATTTAATTATTTCCTTGTTACTGAGAGAATTGGATGCTTAAAATAATCAGTTGTTTAATGAATATATTGACTTGCCATATATTTTCTGTAACAGAATGTTTTATCATTACTTCATTGAAAGAAAGCTAGTTCAATAAATAAAACATTTACATTCAAATTCCAAATTCATTGTGTTCTATCTTAAAGTAGCTATTCCAAGAAAACTAGCACAGCATGCTAGAATTAAACATCTAAGAACATCATAATTGATTTGTGCTGTATTGTGTCACACTTTTAAAATCAGTCTTGAGGCCAAATTCAACACTCATTTGCACCATCGTAATTCTGTTAAAGTAATTAAAGTTGCATGGGAGTAAATGAAAGTCTAATCTGTCCCCTAGGCTTCTGGAGAACATTAACATTTAGTTTAGTCCACATTCTCCTCCCATGCTAAATTTATATTCATGTATATTTTCAAAGAGAGATGAATTAATCATGGGGGGGAGGGGGAGATTCTGTTAATGCTCAGTTGAATATGAAGAGATTCTGGAGTGATAAATGTCAATATAAGAACCTACCTAGACAGATAAATGGAAGGTGATTATAGATTTGAAAGTGGTCACAATCCCTTTGTATTCTTTCTGAGACTGTTTGAGGACTTGAACTTTAGTAGCACAAAGTCTCACAACAGGCTGGACCTGTCTTCAAGTATACACCAAAATCAAATTTCAAATTGCATGCTGGATTTGTGACCATGTTGATCAGTTGGTCATTTGCTTAGAGATATGCTATTATCAACAATTGTGAATTACAGATTCTGGGACAGATCCTCAGTCTGGCAAATTGGCATGGATCCATTGAAGCTGATGGTCTATTCACAGTGAACTCTTAGTAAATGATCTGCAAACCAAGTGTATTCAGTGAATAACAGCTGTATCTATTCTAAATTATATGTATTAAGAATAATTCAGGTACAGGAAAAAGGTGAATTTTTTAATAGAAACTATTACTTGTCAAGTTCCAAAGGGCTAGCCATGTTAGTCTGTATACAGCAAAAACAATGAGGGTCCTGTAGCACCTTAAAGACTAACAAATTTCTGCAGGCATATGCTTTTGTGGGCTGTAATCCACTTTGGCAGATTGTTGTTTTTATTAGATGTCAGTCTTTCGACTCTGTGCGGTGTACATCAAGCTGACCAATTGGATTCTAACTTTTCTGCTTCTGGAATGAGAAAAGGTGTTGATGCTGTTGCTTTATCCTAAATATGTTCTAGTGTAATAGTACTATATGGTTTGAAGGGTGTTCAGAAACTAAAATGTCGTCAACTGAAACAGCCTTCCATCTGCTCCCAATTTAATCTCAATGAGTTTGTGATTTTATAGAGGGACAGTATTTCTGCCACTGGCTATTGAAAAGTGGTAATCAGATAATCAAAATGCATTGATTTACACAAATCATTGCATCTTGAATAGTTTGTCATGCATCTTACTTGGCCACAAATTATTTTTGGCATGTTTTGCCTCTATCTAAGCCAGTTCTACATCTTGTAAAAATGTTAAATTCCATGAGGAATAGTGTGCCTATTGAGATTTAGGGCCAGCCTCATCACTATGATTTGGATGCTCTGCACCATTCCACTGACATCATCCGCCATAAACCCACCATTTAACTATAAGTAGTGCCAAGCAGCCAGAGCATATTGGTGAGTCTAACCATAAAGCCTGCATATGCTCAGAAAAGTAACTACAAAAACACACACATACTCAGCACACCTGCTCCCTGTGTGTATTCCAAGTAATACCTGTAGTGCTTACACTCTTGACAGAATTATATTTTCACAATTTTTTCCCTCCCATTGGTTGGCATTGCAGTACCAGTGGCGCTATGAGGGGGGTGATCTGGATTCACTTTGGGCTTGCTCCTCAGCAACAGACTGGTTGAGTAACCTGCAGATGGTTATTGTTAAGGGTGTATGGGTCAAAAATTCAGTGGTTCAGTTGTTCACAAGGGAACGGAAATAGGCCCCACAGTCGCAGGGAGCCCCCCCTGCCAACCTCCTCTCCCTGGTCCTGTAGATGGTTAGTTTGGCCAGGGCTAGGAGGAGGTTGACGAGGAGGTCCCGCGACTTCGTGGGGCCACGGATGGGGTGTGCGTGGATGAACAGGTGCGGGGAGAAGTGCAGCCAGAACCTCAGCAGGAGGTTCTGGAGGAGCCGGAAGAGGGGCTGCAACCTGGCGCACTCCAGGTACACGTGCGCCAGGGTCTCCCTCACGCCGCAGAAGGGACAGGTGTCAGGGTGGGAGGTGAACCGCGCCAAGTACACGCCCGTGCTCACGGCTCCGTGAAGGAGCCGCCAACTGATGTCCCCGGTGGGCTGACGGGGTCAAGGGGTCAAGGTGGAATACAGACTGGCCCACCGGGGGTCCTCGCCCTCCAACGGTGTTAAGAGGTCCAGCCACTTGGTGTCTGGGCAGGACGCGAGGGCGAGGAAGTGAAGGGTGTGGAGCACGAGCGCGTACAGGTGTTCCCTAGGCGCGGTCTGGAAAGGGACCGGCTGCAGGTCGAGCAGCCGGCTTGGGGCATAAGGATGGGCGGGCCGAGGGGGTTCGCGGGGCCAAGGCCCGATGGTAAGCACCGGAGGGCCGGGGCTGAGGGCGGGGCGGGGAGAACCCTCCTGCAGGACCCGCTCGAGGTACGTCAAAACATTGGGGGGCAAGGCTGCCTTCACCTCCTGGAGTACGAGTCGGGGGGTTCGAGGGGTGGAGAGCCCCATACGCCGAGCCAGCGCATGGGGGTCCACCCAGGCCCCCCAGGCATAGTCCAGGAGGTCTCCGACCCTGGTGACTCCTGCCAGGACCAACTGCCGTCGCACCGAGGGGGCCTCTGCCACCTGCACACGCAGCTGGGGGTTGTGTAGCAGGGGCTCCGCGAGGAGATCCTCCCCCTCGGTGACCGCAAGGGGCCTGGAGGCCAAGACGAGCCTCCAGGTCCGGAGGAGGTCCTGGTAGAAGACCGGCAGCTCGGAGAGGTCTCGCGGAAGACCTCTCGGGTGGAGAAAAAAGAGCTGCCGGTCGTATCGGAGCCCTCGGAAGTGGCGGAGGAAGATGCGCGCCAAGTGGCTCCACGCCGGACTACCTGCACCATAGAGGAGTCTCTGCAGGGCCTGGAGGCGGAAGGTGTGGACCTGGCTGCGGATGCAGCACAGGCCCTGCCTGCCCTCCCCCAGGGGAAGACTCAGAATCCCTGCAGAGACCCAGTGCAGTCCTGGCCAAAAGAACTCCAGAACTGTCTTCTGGAGGTAGGCCAGGAAACTCGGGGTCGGGACCAGGGTGTTGAGCCGGTGCCAGAGCATGGACAGGACGAGCTGGTTGATCACCAGCGCCCTCCCCTGGAGGGAGAGGCACCGGAGAAGTCCTGTCCATCTCCGCAGCCGCTCAGACACCCTGCCCTCCAAATCCTGCCAGTTCTCCGCCGGGGAGAGATGGGTGGCGGAGAAGTAAACGCCCAGATAGAGCAGCGGACCCGTGCTCCACCGGATGGCTTGAAGCGCGGGTGGGAAGGTGCTCGCCTGCCACCCGGCCCCTACAGTCAGGGCAGAGCTCTTGGCCCAGTTGACCCGGGCGGAGAAGGCTGCCGAGTAGACGGCCAGGCAGTCCTCCAGCCGCACCAGGTCGCCCGGATCCTGGACCATGAGGAGCACGTCATCGGCGTACGCCGACAGCACCAGCCTCAGCTCTGGCTCACAGAGCACCAAGCCCATCAACCTCCGACGGAGGAGACGGAGAAAGGGCTCAATGGCCAGAGCGTACAGCTGGCCGGACAGCGGACAGCCTTGTCGTACTCCGCACCCGAAGCTGACCGGTTCGGTCAGGGTCCAGTTGAACTTGACCAAGCACTCTGCGGAGGTGTACAGCACCCGGAGAAATCCCACAAAACGGGGTCCGAAGCCGAACGCCTGCAGGGTGCCCAGGAGATACCCGTGGTCCATCCGGTCGAACGCCTTCTCCTGGTCCAGGGACAGGAGGGCGAGTGACAGACCATCCCTACACGCAAGTTCTAAGAGGTCCCGGACCAGATACAGATTATTGAAGATGGTGCGGCCCAGGACGGTGTAGGTCTGGTCGGGGTGGACCACGTCCTGCAGCACGGACTTCAGCCGCAGCGAGACGGCCCTAGCCACTGCTGAGCCCCCCCAGCCTTGTTTTAGCCCTCCCAAGCCTACCCCCTCCCTCTGCTGTCCCCCCCTAGGCCGTGTTTTCTGCCATATCCCATCCCCCTCGTTTTTCACCCCCCTTCTCCGGCCTGCCGCTTTGAGAGAGATTGTTTACCTTTCAGTCTCTCTTCAAGGTCACCATTTTTTTCTCTCTGTCACGGCTGCAGTTTGCAGCCGGGCAGACTTCTTCCCCCTCAGCCCCCCCCTTTCACCACCACCTCGCTCCAGCAGCGCTCGCCTTTCCCCTCCCCTCCGGAAAGCTTTTCCGGCCGCCATTTTTCCCTCCCCCCTGGTTCCAGGTCTGCCCCCTGGGCGCAGCCAAGGAGCCGGCTTTACAACTTAGGCTGATGACCCCACAGCCAAGTGGTGTAGAATAGCTACCCCACCCCCACCCCTACCCTCCCCACCCCCTATCCCACTGCTGAGCCCACCCTGCCCCCTTCCAAGATGGCAACTGTGCCCAGGATCGGACTCTCCCTCCTGGACCTCCCTGCCTCTCCCCGAAGCCTCGGGACCTTGCTCCCGCCTGTGGACCTCAGCCTAGGTGCTGACCCCTCCCCAGGCGCTGGTCCCGAGACACCAGCGGCGGGTGCCTCGAAAGAGGACTCCCGGGACCCCACCGTGACCATGGAGACTGATCCCCCTGATCCAGGGGACAAGCCCTCGGCCGGGGGGAAGGGCCGGAGTGGGGGGGGGGAAGAGCAAGGACCCCGCCCGGAAGGCAGCGCCTTCTGTGGTGAGGCGCCCTCCCCACCTCCCTCGGCCCCCCCCTGCCGTTCCTTCTACTAGCTCTGGGGGCGATACCGCCCCCAAGACGTATGCCCGAGTGGCTGCAGGCTCAACGCCCGCCGCCCCGTCATCCACCCCGACCGCGGCCTCCAGCACTGCCCCTGGGGGCCGGGGCCCCTTCCCGACCCTTACCAGGAGGCATGGGGTCCGCTGCTCCCTGACACCTGCCTCGCCCCACGTGGAACCCTACGTGCGGGCGTTAGCACGAGTGGTAGGGCCCATGGCCGTAGTAGCCGCCTCGAAGATGTACGGGAAGGTGGTGTTCTTCCTGGCATCTGAGACGGCCGCTCAGGAGGTGGTCGAGAGGGGCCTGGCAGTGGGGGGCACCCACGTCCCCGTGGAGCCCCTGGAGGATCTAGGCGCACGGGTGGTCCTTACCTCCGTCCCGCCTTTCCTCCCCAATGCCACCCTCTTGCCCCTCCTCGATACCCTGGGGAAGCCTATCTCGACCATCCGGCCGCTTCCCCTTGGCTGCAAGGACCCACGCTCCGCCACGTCCTCTCCTTCCGCCGGCAGGTGCAGCTCCAGCTGCTGCCGGCGGTTCGAGATGGAGGGGCGCTGGAGGGGTCCTTCCTAGTATCCTATCAAGGGGCCAACTACCGAGTTTACTACTCGACAGGAGAGGCCCGTTGTTTCTTTTGCCGAGCGACAGGGCACGCCCGGAGGGACTGCCCCCTGGCCCGGCAGGAAGGGAGGCCCGGGCCCCCCGATCCCGACGCCCAGAGAGGTCCAGCTGGACCCGCGGGGGAGGAAGGGCCGGGGCCCCCACTGCCAGGCACGGAAGGGGGTCCACCCCGGAACGAGACCTCTCTTCCGCCTGTGACCCCACTTCCTGTCCTCCAAGGCCCAGTCCTTGCGCTGCTGTCCCCTCGCTCTGCCCTCGCTGCCGAGCCTTCTACTTCGGAGGGCTGGGAGCTTGTGCAGCGCGGGTGTGGCATGCGCAAGGCCGGCGCCCAGCACTCCCCCCCCCCGTTGCTGAGGAGGGGGGGGAACCTAATAAAGCTAGGAAGAGGACTGCTCAAGCCGAGCCTTCCACCTTCCTTTCGGAGGAGACCGACGTCCTGGGTCTCCTTCCAGTCCGTCGGGGGGAGGAGATCTTCCCCCGAATGGAGGGTTTGGCGCACAGTAGCACTGAGCCACTCTCCATCCTCTCCCACCAGGACACGGACTCCGCACCCCGTGCGGTGCCAGCCGAGGCTGTGAAGCCTCGGTCCCCCCTCGGGGGTG
This sequence comes from Mesoclemmys tuberculata, assembly GCA_007922155.1. NCBI lineage: Eukaryota > Metazoa > Chordata > Testudines > Chelidae > Mesoclemmys > Mesoclemmys tuberculata. Next base: position 111,209,871 of record ML675616.1, on the reverse strand, counting down.
CTGGCCCAGATGATTCCTCCCAGGAGCTCGACACCATCAGCTCCGAATAACCTGATGCCCCCCCCATAGAGGACCCGGTTGTCTTTCCCGTCCCTTCCCCCCCTGACCCTGATCAGGGGCCTGCCCTTGGCCTTCACCCCGACCCCCTCTCTTCTGTAAACCTTAACCCCCGCATTGTTCTTACCCCACTCTCCCTTCCCATTTCTGGTCCCGACCCTGTCTGCCCTCCCCCTGTCACCCGCCCTCCCGCTGCATCTGAGACTGCTTCTTCCTCCCTTGAGAGCTCCGAAGAGGCGGCTCCTGCTTCTACTGCTCCCAACCCCCACGCGGTTGCTTTCTCCCCTCTCCTTCCCCCTCCCCCCCTCTACCCCTCCCCTCGTTTCAGCCCCAACAACTCATGGAGCTGATGCGGGAGCCGAGGCAGAGGAGGAACCCCCCGGCGTGTCACAAGAGGCGCTGCACGCTTTTCTTCAGGACACGCGTGGAGTCCGGAACCCAGTAAAGATCGCTCTACAACGGTGGGGGAATTTCGACCAGATCCTCCAAGCCACACGCAACGCAATGAAGAAGGGAAAAGGGACCGGGTGACAGAGCGCCACAGCATACCAGCGAGTCCGCGCTTTCAGCAACGCCCTGATAACCTTCGGATATGGCCATGGACTGCTGCAGCGTAGCCCCAAGAGAACCCAGCGAGCCCACACTTCCTGAAACGCCCGGACGACCTGCGGACTTGGCCATGGACTGCTGAGTAGCCCTGTGAGGACCCAGCGAGTCCGCGCTTCCCGCAATGCCCGGACGACCCGCGATTTGGACCACGGGCCGCTGCGCAGCCCTATGAGGACTCGCAGCGCTTCTGACCACGAGGTTCCCCTCCACCCCTCCCTATAATGCCCGTCATCTTTGCTACCCTAAACACCAGAGGCTGCAAGACGGACCTCCGCAGGAGCCAGGTGCTCTCCTTCCTTCGGGTGAGGAGATACTCTGTAGTGTTCCTGCAGGAGACCCACACAGAGCCAACCGCCAAAGCAAGCTGACGGCTTGAGTGGGGAGACCAGGTGTACTTCAGCCACCACTCAACCCGTGCGGGCAGGGTGGCCACCCTGTTCTCCCCAGCCTTGCAACCCGAGGTGCTAGGAGCCACTGACGTCGTGCCCGGCCGCCTGCTGCACCTTCGAGTCTGCGTGGAGGGGCTGACACTGAACCTTGTCAACATCTACGCCCCGACTGCAGGCTCGGAGCGGATCCGGTTCTTTCAGCGAATATCCGCCTTTCTTAGTACCCTGGACCCTCGTGAATGCCTAGTTCTGGGCGGGGACCTCAACACCACCCTCGAGGAACGAGACCACACGGGGACCGAGAGCTGCCCGGCCGCTGCAGCCGTCCTCCAAGAGATCATAGACCATCACTCCCTGGTGGATGTCTGGCGTGACCAGCACCAGGATGACGCCGTCACCTTCACCTTCATCCGGGTGGGAGGAAACCAATCGAGCCATTCCTGTTTGGACTGTCTCTACCTTTCTCGCCGCCATCTGTCGCGAGTTCACTCCTCAGACGTACAGATAGCCCTGTTCTCGGATCACCACCTGGTGACCGTGACAGCTTCCCTCACTGCAGAGAAGCCGGGGCCGGCCTACTGGCATTTCAACAACAGCCTGCTAGAGGACGCGGGCTTCGTGGCGTCCTTTCGAGACTTTTGGCTGGCCTGGCGGGAACAGAGGCACGCCTTCCCCACGGCGCGGCGCTGGTGGGATGTAGGGAAAGTGCGCGCCCGGCTCTTCTGCCGCAACTACACTTGGGGGGTCAGCCGACGGTGGAATGCGGGGATGGAGCGCTGGAGAGGCACCTCGCTGCCAACCCCGAGGATGCATCCCTCTGCGAGGCGTGCCGAGAGAAGCGGGAAGAGCTCCGAGCCCTCGAAGCTCTCCGGGCTCGGGGAGCCTTGGTTCGATCCCGCATCCACCTCCTTCGGGAGATGGACCGTGGCTCCCGCTTCTTCTATGCCCTAGAGAAAAAGAAGGGGGCCCGAAAGCACATCACCTGCCTCCTGGCGGAGGACGGCACCCCCCTCACGGATCCCGTGGAGATGCAGGGAAGGGCCAGGGCCTTCTACGCCAGCCTCTTTTCACCAGACCCGACCGACGCCACCGCCTGCCGGGTGCTCTGTGTGGGACTCCCCGCGATCGGCATGGACGTCCGGGACCGGTTGGAGCTACCTCTCACCCTGGCCGAGCTCTCGGGAGCTGTCCACCTCATGCCCACCAACAAATCCCCAGGCATAGACGGGCTGACCGTGGAGTTTTACCGCGCCTTCTCGGACATTCTCGGCCCAGACCTCGCCGCTGTCTGGGCCGAGTCCGCGACGGATGGCGAGCTCCCCCTCTCATGCAGGCGGGCTGTGCTCACCTTACTGCCCACGAAGGGGGACCTCCGCGACCTTCGGAACTGGCGCCCCATCTCGCTCCTTAGCACGGATTACAAAATCATAGCCAAAGCCCTCTCGCTGCGACTGAGGACCGTGCTGAAAGACGTGATCCACCCCGATCAGACCTACACCATCCCGGGCCGCACCATCTTTGACAATCTTTACTTAGCCCGGGATCTCCTGGAGCTTGGGCGCAGGGATCGCCTGTCCTTTGGCCTCCTGTCCTTGGACCAGGAGAAAGCGTTTGACAGGATAGACCACGGGTATCTTCTGGGCACCCTACGGGCGTTCGGCTTCGGACCCTGGTTCGTAGGGTTCCTCCAAGTACTGTACACCTCTGCGAAGTGCCTGGTGAAGTTCAACCGGACCCTGACTGAACCGGCCAGCTTCGGGCGGGGGGTCCGCCAAGGCTGCCCGCTGTCTGGCCAACTGTACGCTCTGGCCATTGAGCCCTTCCTGTGTCTCCTCCGCCGGAGGCTGACGGGACTGGTGCTCCAAGAGCCGGAGCTCAGGCTGGTCCCGTCAGCGTACGCTGACGACGTACTCCTCGCGATCCAGGACCCGGGCGACCTGGTGCGGTTGGAGGCCTGCCTGGCCACCTATTCGGCAGCCTCCTCCGCCCGGGTCAATTGGACCAAGAGCTCAGGCCTCACGGTAGGGGCGGGGTGGCAGACGGGCCCCCTCCCACCTGCGCTGCAGGCCATCCGGTGGAGCGCAGGTCCGATGCTCTATCTGGGCGTGTATTTGTCAGCTACCCACCCCTCCCCGGTAGAGAATTGGCAAGAGCTGCAGGACCGAGTGTCTGGGCGGCTGCGAAAGTGGGCGGGATTGCTCCGGTGCCTCTCCCTCCAAAGGAGGGCACTGGTGCTCAACCAGCTGGTCCTGTCCATGCTCTGGTATCGGCTCAGCGCCTTGGTCCCGACCCCGAGCTTCTTGGCCCACCTTCAGAAGAAGGCCCTGGAGTTCTTTTGGCCGGGACTCCACTGGGTCTCCGCAGGGATCCTGAGCCTCCCCCTGAAGGAGGGGGGACAGGGCCTGTGTTGCATTCGCAGCCAGGTCCACACCTTCCACCTCCAGGCCCTGCAGAGACTCCTCTATGGTGTGAATGGCCCAACATGGTGCCACTTAGGGCGTGCCTTCCTCCGCCGCCTTCGTGGGTACCAGTACGACCGACAGCTCTTCTTTCTTCACCCGAGAGGTCTTCCACAAAGCCTCTCCGAGCTGCCAGACTTCTACCAGGACCTCCTCCGAACCTGGTGGCTAGTCTCGGCCTCCAGACCCCTCGCAGTCACTGAGGGAGACAACCTCCTAGCGGAGCCCCTGCTGCACAACCCCCAGCTGCGTGTGCAGGTGGCGGAGGCCCCCTCGGTGCAACGGGGGCTGGTCCTGGCCGGAGTCACTAGGATCGGAGACCTCCTAGACTATGACTGGGGGGACTGGGTGGATCCTCGGACGCTAGCCCAGCGTATGGGGCTCTCCACCCCTCGGACCCCCCAACGCGTACTCCGGGAGGTGAGGGCGGCCTTGCCCCCTGCCTCCCAGGCCTACCTCGAGCGGGTCTTGCGGGAGGGTACCCCTCGCCCTCCCTTTAGCCCAAGCCCTCCCGTGCTCACTATTGGGCCCCGGCCCCGAGAGTCCCTTGAGCCTCTCCCTCCTTATGCCCCAAGCTGGTTGTCTGACTTGCGGCCAGTTCTCTTTCGAACCGTGCCCAGAAAGCACCTGTACACAATTGTACTTCACACCCTTCACTTCCACGCCCTTGCGTCCCGCCCAGATACTAAATGGCGGAACCTAATGACATCTGTGGAGGGCGAAGATCCCCAGTGGGCCAGTCTTTACTCTATCCTGACCCCACGGCCCGTCGGGGACATTGGTTGGCGGCTCCTTCACGGAGCCGTGAGCACGGGCGTATACCTGGCACGGTTTACCCCTCGCCCCGACACCTGCCCTTTCTGTGGTGAGAGGGAGACCCTAGCACACGCCTATCTAGAGTGCGCCAGGCTGCAGTCCCTTTTCCGGCTCCTCCAGAACCTCCTGTTGAGGTTCTGGTTGCATTTCTCTCCCCACCTGCTTATTTATGCACACCCCATCCGGAGGCCCACGAGGTCGCGGGACCTCCTCGTCAACCTCCTCCTAGCCCTGGCCAAGGCGGCCATCTATAACACCAGAGAGAGAAGGTTGGCTGAGGGAGGGCACTGCGACTGTGGGGCCTATTTTCGTTCCTCCATCTGTTCACGTATTCGGGTGGAGTTCTTCTGGGCGGAATCCGCTGGCTCCCTAGACATCTTCCGGGAGCAGTGGGCCCTGTCCGGAGCTCTCTGCTCGATATCTTCACGTGGTTCCCTTTGTTTGAATTTGTGACCCCCAAAAGGGGAGTCTCGAGTGGTAGGTGGATCCCACTAAGATTGATATTGATTGAGTGATTAAAGAAAGCCCTCAGATAGTAGGGGAATTGTTAAGGTTTGGGGCACTGCGAGATTGGGACATGTACTAGGTAATTCGGGTAAATGGAAGGCCTGTGCGACGAGGAAGTTTTCCTGTGCTAGTACACTAGGTAATTCGGGTAAATGGAAGACCTGGGCGTCGATGAAGTCTTCCTGTGCTAGGTCCCTGCCTCCAGCCAGCCCCTCTCCCCTTCTTTCCGGTTGGGTTAATTTGGAATATTGTTTTTATTAATTTAAGGAAGTAAAGTTGGAATGTGGTATGTGCATGTGGGTTGGTGTATGTAGGATATGATAAGGATTGAAGTTTTTTTTAATTGTAAGTTTGAGTTGCCTTAGGTTTTAATGTGTTGTTATTAATTTTATTTAGTTTAATGTGGCTTAATTATGTAATGTTTATTACATGCTTCTGTTAAATAAAATAGTACCTATACACTCTCATACTCCACACCCTTCACTTCCCCGCCCTCGCGTCCCGCCCAGATACTAAATGGCGGAACCTAATGACATCTGTGGAGGGCGAAGACCCCGGTGGGCCAGCCTTTACTCTACCCTGACCCTGCGGCCCGTCGGGGACATTGGTTGGCAGCTCCTGCACGGAGCCGTGAGCACGGGCGTATACCTGGCACGGTTTACCCCTCGCCCCGACACCTGCCCTTTTTGTGGCGCGAGGGAGACCCTAGCACATGCCTATTTAGAGTGCGCCAGGCTGCAGCCCCTTTTCCGGCTCCTCCAGAACCTCCTGTTGAGGTTCTGGCTGCATTTTTCTCCCCACCTGCTTATTTATGCGCACCCCATCCGGAGGCCCACGAGGTCGCGAGACCTCCTCGTCAACCTCCTCCTAGCCCAAGTCAAGGCGACCATCTATAACACCAGGGAGAGAACGTTGGCCGAGGGAGGGCACTGCGACTGTGGGGCCTATTTTCGTTCCTCTATTCGTTCACGTATTCGGGTGGAGTTCTTCTGGGCGGAATCCACCGGCTCCCTAGACACTTTCCGGTAGCAGTGGGCCCTGTCCGAAGCCCTTTGCTCGATATCTTCATTTGGCTTTCTTTGTTTGAAATTGTGACCCCCATAAGGGGAGTTTTTAGTGGTGGGCGGATCCTACTGAGACTGGCACTGAGGTTTTTCCTCTGGGTTGGGCATGCGAAGAGAGATTGTGGTTGTGGTGGTGCTGGTGTTTGCACTTGAAGGATTTTTGGAATGTTTTAAGGAAGCAAAGTTTTGGGAATGTGGCTTATGCACGAGGGGTTGATGTATGTAGGATTTAATAAGGAATGTTTTAAGGAAGTAAAGTTGGCATGCGGTATGTGTATGTGGGGTTGGTGTATGTAGATATAATAAGGATTGAAGCCCTTTAATTGTAATGTTGAGTTCCTTTAGTTTTTTTAATGTGTTATTTGCCATTTTTATGTAGATTAATGTGGCTTAATTATGTAATGCTTATTACATGCTTTTGTTTAAATAAAATAGTACCATCTTTGACAATCTTTATTTAGCCCGGGATCTCCTGGAGCTTGGGCGCAGGGATCGCCTGTCCTTCGGCCTCCTGTCCTTGGACCAGGAGAAAGCGTTTGACAGGATAGACCACGGGTATCTTCTGGGCACCCTGCGGGCGTTCGGCTTCGGACCCCGGTTTGTGGGGTTCCTCCGAGCGCTGTATACCTCTGCGGAGTGCCTGGTTAAGTTCAACCGGACCCTGACTGAACCGGCCAGCTTTGGGCGGGGAGTCCGCCAAGGCTGCCCGCTGTCTGGCAAACTGTACGCTCTGGCCATTGAGCCCTTCCTGTGTCTCCTCCGCCGGAGGCTGACGGGACTGGTGCTCCAAGAGCCGGATCTCAGGCTGGTCCTGTCAGCGTACGCTGACGACGTACTCCTCACGATCCAGGACCCGGGCGACCTGGTGCGGTTGGAGGCCTGCCTGGCCATTTATTCGGCAGCCTCCTCCGCCCGGGTCAACTGGACCAAGAGCTCAGGTCTCACAGTAGGGGCAGGGTGGCAGACGGGCCCCCTCCCACCTGCGCTGCAGGCCGTCCGGTGGAGCGCGGGTCCGATGCTCTATCTGGGCGTTTATCTGTCAGCTACCCACCCCTCCCCGGTAGAGAACTGGCAAGAGCTGCAGGACCGAGTGTCTGGGCGGCTGCGAAAGTGGGCGGGATTGCTCCGGTGCCTCTCCCTCCGAGGGAGGGCACTGGTGCTCAACCAGCTAGTCCTGTCCATGATCTGGTATCGGCTCAGCACCCTGGTCCCGACCCCAAGCTTCTTGGCCCATCTTCAGAAGATGGCCCTGGAGTTCTTTTGGCCGGGACTCCACTGGGTCTCCGCAGGGATCCTGAGCCTCCCCCTGAAGGAGGGGGGGCAGGGCCTGTGTTGCATTCGCAGCCAGGTCCACACCTTCCACCTCCAGGCCCTGCAGAGACTCCTCTATGGTGTGAACGGTCCAACATGGTGCCACTTAGGGCGTGCCTTCCTCCGCCGCCTTCGTGGGTACCGATACGACCGGCAGGTCTTCTTCCTTCACCCGAGAGGTCTTCCACAAGGCCTCTCAGAGCTGCCAGACTTCTACCAGGACCTCCTCCGAACCTGGAGGCTAGTCTCGGCCTCCAGACCCCTTGCAGTCACTGAGGGAGACAACCTCCTAGCGGAGCCCCTGCTGCACAACCCCCAGCTGCGTGTGCAGGTGGCGGAGGCCCCCTCGGTGCTACGGTGGTTGGTCCTGGTGGGAGTCACTAGGATCGGGGACCTCCTAGACTATGGCCGGGGGGACTGGGTGGATCCTCGGACGCTAGCCCAGCGTATGGGGCTCTCTACCCTTCGGACCCCCCAACGCGTACTCTGGGAGGTGAGGGCAGCCTTGCCCCCTGCCGCCCAGACCTACCCCTTGCCCTCCCTTCAGCCCAAGCCCTCCCGTGCTCACTATTGGGCCCCGGCCCCGAGAGTCCCTTGAGCCTCTCCCTCCTTATGCCCCAAGCCGGTTGTCTGACTTGCGGCCAGTTCTCTTTCGAACAGCGCCCAGAAATCACCTATATACTCTCATACTCCACACCCTTCACTTCCCCGCCCTCGCGTCCTGCCCAGATACTAAATGGCGGAACCTAATGACATCTGTGGTGGGCGAAGACCCCGGTGGGCCAGCCTTTACTCTACCCTGACCCCACGGCCCGTCGGGGACATTGGTTGGCGGCTCCTTCACGGAGCCGTGAGTACGGGCGTATACCTGGCACGGTTTACCCCTCGCCCCGACACCTGCCCTTTTTGTGGCGCGAGGGAGACCCTAGCACACGCCTATTTAGAGTGCGCCAGGCTGCAGCCCCTTTTCCGGCTCCTCCAGAACCTCCTGTTGAGGTTCTGGCTGCATTTTTCTCCCCACCTGCTTATTTATGCGCACCCCATCCGGAGGCCCACGAGGTCGCAAGACCTCCTCGTCAACCTCCTCCTAGCCCTGGCCAAGGCGGCCATCTATAACACCAGGGAGAGAAAGTTGGCCGAGGGAGGGTACTGCAACTGTAGGGCCTATTTTTGTTCCTCTGGGTGGAATCCGCCGGCTCCCTAGACACCTTCCGGGAGCAGTGGGCCCTGTCCGGAGCTCTTTGCTCGATATCCCCATTTGGTTCCCTTTGTTTGAATTTGTGACCCCCATAAGGGGAGTTTTGAGCGGTGGGCGGACCCTACTGAGATTGGCACTGAGGTTTTTCCTCTGGGTTGGGCACGCGAAGAGGGATTGTGGTTGTGGTGGTGCTGGTGTTGCACTTGAAGGATTTTTTGAATGTTTTAAGGAAGCAAAGTTTTGGGAATGTGGCTTATGCACGAGGGGTTGATGTATGTAGGATTTAATAAGGAATGTTTAAGGAAGTAAAGTTGGAATGCGGCATGTGTATGTGGGGTTGGTGTATGTAGGATATGATAAGAATTGAAGCCCTTTATTGTAATATTGAGTTTCTTTAGGTTTTTTAATGTGTTATTTGCCATTTTTATGTAGATTAATGTGGTTTAATTATGTAATGCTTATTACATGCTTTTGTTTAAATAAAATAGTACGAGCACCCAGCCCTCCGAGGTGGAGGGTCGGGCAGCGGGGGCAGAGGCGGGGGGCAAGAGCACAGGAGTCAGGGTGTGGGGAAGCGGAGGTGGGGTAACAAGGGAAGGAGAGGCCTCCCCCCGGGGCATGCCCCCTCCGGTGCCCGACCCTGCCGGCCCTGGCTCCCACCCCTCCACAGGCCCCACTGGACTGCTCCGGGCGTCAGCGGGGCCCGTCAGCTCGCCCGGGCGAGGTGGGGGGGGCGCCCCCGGGGCCCAAGCGCAGGTGACAACTGCCGGCAGAGGGGGGGCGGCTACAGGGACCGGCCTGCTGCTGGGGGCGCCGCCGATGGTCTGGCTGGCGCCCTCCTGGGTCCCGGGGGTCCCGGGCCTCCCTCCTTGCCGGGCCAGGGGGCAGTCCCTCCGAATGTGCCCCGCCGCCCGGCAGAGGTAGCACCGGGCCTCCCTCGAGGTGTAATGGACCCGGTACTGGGCCCCTTGATGGGGCATCAGAAATGACCCCTCGAGCGCCTCTCCGCCACGCGCCACCGCCGGCAGCAGCTGGAGCTGTACCTGCCGGCGGAACGAGAGGACGTGGCGGAGGGCGGGGTCCTTGCAGCCGAGGGGAAGTGGGCTGATGGTGGAGAGGGGCTTCCCCAGGGAGGCAAGGAAAGGCAGAAGGGCGGCATTGGGGAGGAAGGGCGGAATGGAGGACAAGACCACCCGTATGCCCAGGTCCTCCAGGGGCTCCACGGGGACGTGGACACCCCCCACCGCCAGGCCCGTCTCCACCGCCTCCTGGGCGGCGACCTCCGAGGCAAGGAAGAAGACCACCTTGCCATACATACAGGAGGCCGCCACCACGGCTGTGGGCCCCACCACCCACGCCATCGCCCGCACGTACGTTTCCACATGGGGCGAGGCAGCCACCAGGAGGCACCGGACCCCATGCCTCCTGGTAAGGGTGGGGAAGGGGCCCCGGCCACCAGGGATGATGCTGAAGGCGGTGGTCAGGGCAGGTGTCTTAGCAGCGGCAGGCGAGGGGCCCGCGGCCACCTGGGCGTACGCCCTGGGGGTGCCGCCACCCCCAGAGATGGTGGAAGGGATAGCGGGAGAGGATAGAGGGAGAGGAGGAGAGGCCCCAGCCACAGGAGATGTTGATTTTTTGGCGGGGCCTTTGCCCTTCTTTTTGCCCCCCTGATTTTTCCTCCCAACCGAGGGAGCGCCCCCCCCAGATTAGGGGGGGCAGGAGCCGTGGTGGCAGCAGAGTCCCTGGCGTCCCTGCCAGAGTCGTCTCCGCCCGCACCTGGGGCGTGACTCCCGGCGGCTCAGCGGGGGCAGCAGGACCGGTTGTTGAGGGCAGGGACGGGGCTTCAGGGTGGGAGGGAGGGGTAGGAGTGTCTATGGGGGGGGGGGGCGGCCCCAGGCACACCCGCCATCTTGGGAAGGGGTGGGAATGGTTCTTTGGGGGAGGAGGGTAAGGGAAAGGGAGGGAGAGTATGGGGGGAGGGGAGTGGAATAGGGAGGGGAAGGGATGGGGTAAGAAGGGGAAGGAGGGGGAAGGGGGGTGACCGCTCCTCCCCGCTAGGCTGGAAGCAGGGGAGGAGGGCACCAGCAGAGAAGAAGGGACAGGGGGGCCAAGCCAGGCAGGGGCGCAGGGGGGAATTCACTCACCAGCCCAGGTGGAATGTCGGTGGCTCCTCCGGCTGCACTGGGGGGGGCTGGGGTGAAATGAACTCAGGAGGGGGGGTGCAGTGTGTGAAGGGAGGGTCAACAAAACTAGGGGGAGTCAATTAAGGGGGGGGGCATTGGTGCTGCCGGAGTACGTGGGGGCTACAGCAGTGGGGGGGGAGAAGGGGAGGGTCAGGGTCCCCCAAATGTGGGGGCCAGGGCAGGGGGGGCAGCAGCAAGTGAGGGGCAGGAGAAAAGATGCACCAGCTACTAAAGAAAAAAAAACCCTAAATCAAGTGATCCAACCCCAGAAAGAGGATTCCTCGTGTGGCATAAAGTAGCTTCTATATAAACTTTGTCCGATGTAGCAGACATAGCCGGGGTGAAGGACTATGGCCTGAGAACTTCTATGTACTGGCAATCCCCAGTAACTGAAGTCACCCATTGGATGGTCTATGGTAGCTGACACAGAGTGGCTAAGAATCAGAGGAACACAAAGAGCAATTTTACATTCTTTTGTTAACTGTAGAGTTGGATTATCATCCACCAGAGCTAAGGTTCTGGCCCTTTTGTCTTTGTAAGTGGCTATTAGACATTGAGGTTTAAATTCTTCATGGAATAACGTGATTTGAGAGTAAGAATTGCAGTGAAAAGGCTTGGTTTAATATAATGTCTTTATGATAGGTGTTCTATTAAAGCAAGTAATAAATTATTGCAATGGGCAATGTAGTTGATGGAGCACAGAAAGTTGGCATTTAAACTGTATATTGAACTATCCCAAAAGCTCATCTCAAGATTTTTTTCTACATAGAAGCAAAATTGTTGCAAGATTAATTTTTCACTGATCTGTTTTATTACCTATTTTACCAATAAAAGGGCCAAGCTATATTCTCTCCTCTCTGCAAAGGTAAATTTTTCACCCATCTGCCTAAAACTTGTTCTAGATCAAATGCCATTTGTTTTACCCTCATATTTGCTACTTCAATTCCTTAATCCCCATTTTCCAAAACTTCAAGAGGTGTGAGGAGTAGGGGGATGGACACATGGTTAGGTAAGGAGTAAAGTCGACAAACGCTCTGTTCACAGTTTAAAAAAGTCAGAAGCAGTGGAAAGTACTAAGTATTTTACAGCCTCAAGTACTCCGAGGACAAGCACTCTGGAACAGTCATCCAATGTCCTTCTGTCATTCTTCTTTTATTGTAAAACTCTAGGATAAGCAATCAAGTGTGTTTTATTTCCCACACATAAAATATTTGAAGAGCTGAGGGAATCTTAAAGTGCCATAGTACATTAATCATTATTAGCAATTTAGAAGTCCTCGAATCTTAAGCTCAATCAAATTAGCAGTGGTAACTTTGAAGGAAAATGGTTGGTTACTTCACTGAAAAGGACATTTGTACAACATTCATGTCATTAATCAAGTCAGGACTACACCATTGTTGAAGATTTTGGCATGTGTCTGGCTGTAGAAAATAATCTAACTTGGCCTGATTTCTCCTCTCACATAAGTGTAAATCAGGCATATGATGTTAATGGTGTTTAACCACAATGACGCAAGTGAGGGGTGGAATATCTCACTGACTTAGTGAGCAAGCAAAATGGCCACTCAGTGAATAACATCTGACCTTTAGTGACAACTATAATATCAAACGTTCCCGTTATATATGACAAAACACCAAGCTTCCCATTTGCGGTACACATTTTGACCATGTCTAATTGCCCTAGGCCCAGTTTTATGCTGTGTAAAAGCAGACAAAACTCCCCCAAACCACCCTTTTCCTAATTCTGAAGTATACCCGTTCCAAAAAGGTGTTGAAGGATGCCCTGAATACCAGACAGCAGCATCTTTTCCCACTAGGAGGATTGTAATTTGATTTGGAATAGCTCTTTAACAGTTTCAGCTTGCTGTCCAGTGCAAAAGTAAAGGGAAAGACTACATCTGTGATTCTGGATTGCAAGGACACCAGTGTTTTCATCTTTGGCCAGGAGCATGACTGTAAATTTCTTGGCTGCCTTAAACATCCTTCTGATTTTGACTTTTCTTGGCCAGCTGTATAACTAAAGAGATAGGAATGAAAGTTTGCAAAGGGCTTTGATGTTCTTCAAGCAAAGTAGATATCCTATGTACCTGCAAAGTATTCTTGTTTACGTGACATTTTTAAGCTTTTTTGGAAAGCTGCTTCTATGTGAAGCACAAACACAAGACTAGTCTTGAACTAGTTTATACCACAGGTTTAAGAAAAGTGTGTATACATCTATGTAAAACAACTCTTCTGTGCCTATATCACTTATTAAATATTAGATTAGACTCTGAGGCAAAATATGATTAGTGTCTCTAACTTCCTTTTTTTGTCTTAGAACTTTTATCTCCGGCCTCCATTTATTAAGTGTATAAGGTAAACTGTCAGGATGTCTTATATTGGATCAGATTTACTGGCTGCTTTGTGTAGCTCTGCTGATGCAGCGCAGTTGTAAACTTAGCTTAACCATCCCATTAAGCCAGGTTTACAGCTGCTTTCTATCACCAGAGCATCACAAAAACATCCAGAGTGTACTAGTGAAACTGGCCCACTATTTTAAATCCTGAATCTGTAGGAGTAGGTATGTAGAGTATTAAAAGCATATATAAATACAGGTTAAACTAAATAATTTTAAAACAATTCATTTTCCATTTATCCAATAAAGCTATGTTTGGAATTCACTCTTTTTCCACAAAAGTTTGAAGCACCAGGAATGCCTAAAAAGCATAGGAAGTGTAGGAAAAAGAGATCATTGTAGAATTGTTTTTGGCTTTTTAATAAAATTGAGCTGCAAGGGGACAGCAACTATAGAAATGAATGATTTTAAAAGGCCACTTCCTTCCTCCTGCCTTTTCCTCCTCCAGATGATTCACAATGATGGAAATGCTTCATCTTCAGCTTTGTTTTGAAGTACTAAACAAAAACCGTTACCACCTTTCAGATGTCTATTGTCGTCGTATAAGACATGAAATAGACTACTTGTCTCAATCTGTTTCCTAACAGACAGATGAGAAGTCCACATCTCTCCCAAACAGTATCCTACTCAATGGTAGTCTTCTCAGAGAAGCCAAAGATTAAACAACTTGCACAGGGAATTGCCTTATTCCCCCAACAAATGATCCTTCTAGATCATTGTTGAAACACATTACTGGGAATGGTGTTGGAGAGCTCAGACTTCTGCTGCTCAGGCTGTACCTGGTCTGAGGATAAAGAGGAGATTCTTGAGGTCATGTCTGTGTACACTGTCGGCTCCTTGGGGATCGACTGAGAAGGCCATGGAGACCAGCGCTCAATCGGTAGCACTTCCCAGTCAATGCCGGTAATCCACCTCCCGAAAAGGAGTAAGGCTGCGTAAACCAAGGGCATCTCCTGTTAATGTAGCGTGGTGAAGACGTCGCAGTGCGGCAATGTAAGTAAGTCAACGGGAGATAGACAAGCTACATTACTTAACTTGTGTGTCTCCTGTTGACTTCCAGCAGCAGTGTAGACCAGGCCTTAATTCTTTTGAGCAGTCAGCAGGGCAGCTTCTGTGGGGACTACATTCACTTAAAATATGCTGTCTTTAAATGTAAGCCAGTCAAATGGCAGATCAGTTTGGCTGATTTTCAGAAAGAGCAATCAAGCAATAATCTCTCTATGCCAGAGAAAAATGAGAGGTTAAGTTATTCCCACATGCAGGAAAATATAGATATATCAGCAGCCGAAAGTGGAAAGTCATCTCTCCTGTTGTCTTTTCGGATGGGGAAAAAAATTACCAACTACTTTCTTATTTTAACATTTCAGCCTTCTGTGAATGTTTGTTTGTTTCTGTCTAGTGTCTTTGGCCAAACCAAATGTTTATTTTTATAGATAAACAGGAACAGAATCATTGCAATTTTCCTAGAAGAAGGAAAGGGCTGTAGAAAGCCATGGGATTATAGAGATCTTATACCTTTGAAAAGAAGCTTTCATAATCCTGAGTTTTAAATAGTTTGTGGATGGTAATGAGATGATACCACTTCCAGAAGTATCTTTCTTAACAAAGAAGCAAATGTCAGCCAACTACTACTACTAATAATAAATGAAAAATTCTAGCAGATTCTGAGAATTGGCTTAGATTTTTCAAATTATTTGACCAAAATTGCTAAAATTATATTAAGGATCATCCCAGGTTTCAATGTGAAAGTAAACCATAGGTGATTGCTATGTTTTGATCTGTTAGGTTCAGGTATAGGTTTAGGTTGTTCATGGTACAATCATTCAAAGGTGTGTTTTTTGTTTTGTTTGTTTTTAGCACAATAATTTTCTGAATAACTTTAAATATATATATATATATTTTTTTTTTCAACAAGAGACAAACATGTCTGTTAAATATCAGGGAAATTTAATAAATCCTTTGCTTAAAAATCAAGAAAAAGTTCCTGGATTTGAATGTAGTTTTAATTTTTTGGGATTTTCAACCTTTGTTACCAGGTATTGAGTGTAGAATTTGCAGTAATGGGCAGATAATGAAGCTGATAGTTTAACCAGGCTGGTCTTAGATTCTGGTAGGGTTTAACTGTTTTTGTCTATTTTAATCTTCATGTATCAGACTTGTCTTCTTGAGTATTTTGCTACAGTTAATATTCAGCAGATTTCTGAAATATATTGGAGCCCATGGTGAATTATACTGTGGTTTGTTCTTACAGTGCAGAAGAGAAAAACATCCTTTTCTATTACATTTAAACTCAATTGCTACAAAAACTAAACAAATCTGATTTTGCCTAATATATAAACTTGAAAGTACAGACAAGCAGTATTTTTTCAGTCACTATACTGCCAATAGTCCCTCAAGCATAATGCTAATCTAGTTAAGGGCTGCTAAAGATTAACGTGTCTGACCTTTCTTTCCCAAGAGAAGTAAGAGAGAGAGAGATGCTTCATAGTATAGATGAAAGTCCTGGGATGAAAGCTGGCCTTCATGCACATTTGCAGCACCCATGATTCTGGCCCCTCCTAATCTAGGACACCTAGAAGGGGAGTTCAAGCTTTAATTTTTTGTAAAGGAAACTGCAGTGCCTTTTCCCTGGCGAATCACAGAGATTGCTCTGGCTCCATGCTTTGGGGGGCCCACACTTCCAGCCACTGTGTGCTCGCAATTGGTAGGTAGGCTGCAGCCACCCGCCTCCCGCAAGGTTCCTGTTCCCAGCCAGGAGTCCGGCTGGTCCCAGCAAAAGTTTGGAGAGGCAATGCCCCCATGCTACCCCCAAACTCTGCCTATGGGTGACCCTCTGTATTCTTGAAGTTGAAAGGGTAGAATGCAAGGTGCGTATTTGGGTGGGGGAGGGTTGGGAAGGATTCAATGTGTGTATGTATTTGTCAGTACTTCCTCATTTCCAGGTGAGCTAAGGTGCAGTGATAAACTGTCTCAATCACAAGTCTGTTGCAATATTAACCAGAAAGACAATCCTAGTCTTAGCTGGCATTGCAAGCAAATGCTTATATTATTATCTAACAGTAGTCCTGTGTGATTGACATAGATTATCCCAGTACAAGTTTACTCAGTTACTCTCACTCCAGAAAACCCTACAATGAACAGCTTTTAATCTATTCAGTAATCTACCTTTGATACATCATATGTATAAAATACTTAGCTTCTCTCCAGGTCAATAAAGACCATGTGAATTAAACTCTAACAAAGGCATCCGGTTTTGAACTGATACCCAATATCCCTTGCATTGCTGTTTAAGCAATTGTGTGAAGGGGGGGAGTTTATGGTGAACTTTGATTACTTAAAAATTAGGACTTTCAAAATTAGGTTAATCTAAGAATCACAATTAATATAACACCAGTCATTTTTTGTTTCTGGTTAGCACATATCCAATACCAACACAAACTACTCAGAAGGCTGGAAATCCTTGATAACTGCAATGTCACGGTGTTGCAAATGAAGAAGAGGTATACTTTATTGAACAAAGGTCCATAATAGCAGATGGCAACATAAATTATCCTTGTAGTTCACCATACAACACTCCTAAAGCACCTCTGTTCCTTCAATGAGGTTCTCTGCCAACTCTAAAGGTTGTGAATGATGCTCAAATGCCATTATTGTAATTATGCTTCTGAGAAAAGTTGCTACTATTGTGTAATTCCCAGTTCAGGTACTCCTTGGTTAACAATATTAGTGGAAAATAGAGTAGCTAATTGAGAGTAACAATTGCAATGAAACTGCAGCAGCGTGGGGGAATGGCACAGGTTAACTGCTTTAGTATGTATCCAGAGTCCTGTGTCGGGGTGAGGCTAGCCTTCCCAAATTGCAGTGTATGGTGTGCCCACTGGTTGCTGCCCTCCACTCCAGAGGTAGCTGCAATTCAGCAGCATTGCATACATATAATAGGCTAAAAGCTTGAGATCCTCGGGGATGAAACATGCTATGTAAATGTGAAATACTACATGCATCCCTAAGGGTTTCATAGTTACGTTGTTTTCCTGTTGTATGATACTCCAAAGCATGTAAAACAGGCTGTAAATATACTACTTTCTCTCCTATTCCTTCTTAACTGAACTTTCTGCCCTCACGTGTGACTTTTGCAAGAATTACCATGTCATTTTGGTGTTCACTTTGGGGAAACGAGGCTGATTTTTTTCCCCCTTCAACCTTTTTCTTTCTTTTTAAACTGTCAGTGATAAGAAATGTAGATTCCCTTTCAAATGCATGCACTGTGTGAAAGATCTTACAAGTCAAGGTAGTGTGTATGATCATGGGCAATATGCTAATCACAAGCTCTTCTAGTTAGAGTTGAGCAGGAAATATTTCCCATCCCAAAATGGGACAAAACGTCAATCTCAAAAACTTTCACAGAGTGGTAATTTGAAAAACTATTTAGATTGGGTCAATCCAAAAGGTTTGCTTCAATAATTTTGTTTTTATTTTTATTTTTAACCTTTTTTTTAGTATATATTAACTAGAATTAAACAACCAACCAACCAAAAAAAAAAACCCCGCCCAAAAAAACCAAAAAAACCACACAACAACATGAAAGGTTTTGGTTTTAACTTAGAAAATGTTGAAATGTCTGGTTTCAACAATTACAAAATTTTATTCTACATTTTTTCTTTTTTTAATTGGGAGACTTGTCAAAACCAGCCCTTTCCTGTGAATAGTCTGTTTTGAGAAACTCACATTTTCCAGTGGGGGAAAAAAGGTTTGTTGGAAAATCCCCAACCAGCTCTATTTATAATGAAAATGAAATTTGCTCCTGTCATGACTGGAGCGTAGTATACAAGGAAAAACCATCACCAGTGACATTTGATGGCACCAATCATTAGCCCAAAGGTAGTTAACTACAGTCTCTCTCAAACCAAAATTATCTACATACCCTGTAAGTATATGTGATAGAGGAAAAAAAATCATTTGTATATAAATAAAAAGTAATTCAGTGTGGAAAAACTGTAGTTCCAGTTAAATTTAGTTCTATCTCCTGATATATAAGAAAGGAGTAATTTTGTTTGATATTAATAGATAAAAGTGAAATGTTTGAGTCTAGTTGAATCGAGTCCAGTTCAACTCTGAACACAATTTTCAATTACACTCTTGGAGTGAAATCCCAGACCCATTTTAAGTCAAAGGCAAAGCTCTAATTAACCTCAGTGGGGTCCTGATTTCATCATGGGAATTATCTGCATGATCTCTGCTCTTGAGTTGTATCACTTATGCTAGATCTGAGTTAAGAATTATTGAGCCAAAAGACAAAACACAACCAGCAAGATGTACGATATGAAGAATATACGAAGGCAGAGATAATTAGTCATTTTTACTTTGAGTTTAATGGCTTTTTTTCTACTTTGATAAATCTGAAATGCAGCATGAGACTAATAATTGAGATCAGGAAACAGATGCTGTATCTGCATAAAGACACATTGTCTAAACCCAAAATTCTAGTACAAATAAACAATATAAATATCCTAATTTATGCAAGATCATTCACAGAAATAATGTGTGGGCATTTTGTCAATTCATTAGTCTGTGTGCTTGTGGCTATAAGAAAATAAACATGAATGTTTTTCCTTTCCATCAAGTCATCCATTTGAGGCTATGTTTTAATATATAATGGCTAAAGTCGACATATAACACCATTCTCCACTGTTTAATCGAGGATTCTGGTGGAGTTTTGTTATACAATTTTCACGTACTCTTCTTTGCACCAGACCCAACCTGAAAAAAATTATACTGCCTCTTTTTTTGTGTATTAAGGTTATATAGAGATGTTATAATGAAAGGAAAATACAAAAAGGTTGGGCTGTTCAGAAATGCTCAATGTTGGCCTTATTCTGCCTCTATTGAAGTCAGCGATAGAACTCCCATTGATTTCAATAAGAGCAGAGGTAGGCTCATGCCAAGCACTTTTGAAACAGCTAGCCTAAAGGCTAAAGAACTCAGTCTTAAATGTAGTATGTGTTCCCTGAATGCCGTAGAAAGGAACTGATGCAGCACTCTTCCTGTTTGTCTGGGTTTTCCTATCTCACTGAATATTGATGAAGCAAAAGGAGGGGTTCCGCAGCTAATATTTCCAAAATCACTGCAATCCCTTCTCACCCTCTTGAGCCGGCTCTCAAAGTATAGATTCACTTACTGGCTGATTTGTCTCTTTGCTATTCTCAGTATGATAGCTACACCGTGTAGTTAATGTGATGAGCGAAAAACACGTTAGGGTTTAATATATAGAAGAATTCAAAGCAGAATTCTCTGTATCTTTGGAAAGGTTAAAACGTAGAACTCCATAAGCAGTATACCAAAACAGCAACGCTATCTTTCTTGTTTCCTCAAGAGACCAGGCAAACTGACTAATGAAAAGTGCATTCCACTGTTTAACAAACAGATATCTGCTCTTACAAAAATCCAGTCCATAGTCTTTGTAGGGGATGGATTTCTGTGGGTGTGGTCACATAATTAGTATACTATTTCCAAGAAGGCTTTCTGAAGGAAGCAGGAAAGAGGTATGCCTTCAAGACACACACACACTCAAAAAAAGCAGTAATTTAGAAATGATTAATCATATTTTGTTTAGCTGGAAAAGGTATCTTTTTGCGGGATTTGGTCATTTTAATAAATTACAGATAGCATTTACTGGTTGAAGCTAAGGGAGTGTTATGCGTGGAGGATAGCATGTATGGTATTGGTCTATAGTGTGGTTAAAAGGCATACTGAGAAATATTGGCAGGCTTGAAACAGAATTGGAACAAGGCCCCTCCTTTCAGTTTAGCATAGATTATTTTGACTAACGCTGCAGGAGATCCTGAAATACAGCTGAAACATACTGCGGGTGCAGTGTTCCAAAATTTGTGATCTCCATATTCTTTCCACAAAATGTCAACATATAGGGTTAGGTACCCTTATTTCCCACTAACATTAATTGTATTTGCTGAGGGGAAAAGTAAGAAACTTGCAATCTGGTCACGGGTTTTGGAACAATCCCCAGTCCAACAGCACATCAAAGAATAGCAAGCACTTCAGCACACACCTAATTACTTCTGATCAGTCTTTTGCTTCTTGTGCAAGATTCAGAAAGGAGGAGATGTGGACTTGGTTCTGAGGTGCCTTGCAACCATCCAGAGCATCCTATGACATGGCCTAAAGGAAGAAGATGCAGATTGTGTGATGCAGATAGTGTGAAGAAGATGCAGGTAGTCTGAAGATAAGACACACTACATTTTTAGCAAATGCTTTTTTTGAAGTCTGTGTTCCTGTATTGCAAGAGTAACTTTGAATTAATTTTAAGCATGACGTTAGGTGACCCATTTCTGTCTCTACTTACTTACTGAACTATTTGGTCTATTTTGGTAAAGTCTCCCCATTTCCCATTCAGATTGCCACTGCTTCTATTTAGACTCTAAACTTAGGGCAGGTCTATGCTGCCAGCAAAATTCAGCAGCAGTCGATGGGAGTTATGCAAGCTACACAGAGTAACTTGTGTAACTCCCATTGACTTGGTTACTTCCCTTTAGCATGTCATCTCCACTGCACTGTGCCAACAGGAAAAGACTTCCCATTGGTGCAACGCTATATTTTTTTTTGGAGGTGGATTTAATAGATTGACTTCCAGATCAATTGAGCATGTTTTCACTACCGCTCAATCGATCCAGAAAAATTGATCTCATGGTGGCAAATTTGCTGCCGTCAGTGTGTACATAGCCTTAGTTACATAGTATTTAATGGAGGTACTTAAAAACTTGTCCATTATCTTGAGAAACAAAGATTTGAATTTAGCTAGCTTCTTTATTTGCAGCATACAAGCATTTCTAATGCTAAGTATAAGAACAAGTACAAGTAAGTACAAGGAAATACTATGGATATGAGATAACCTTATCTGTTTGTTTTGTAATGAACCAAATTATAGTCTCCAGCAGTCCTCCAATGAAATAATAAGACTTCTGAAATGCCTGATTTAAGGCCAAACTACTTAAGTTTTCTCATCCAGGTCACATTAAAGTACTTGCTTATACAGGGCTTCTTTTTGAAACACAAATATATAATTGTTGCCCTTAAACATGTTCCAGTTTCACTTTTGATAAATGAATAACATCAACTAGATATTTTCAGCATTCCCTATATTTAGTAGAGGTTATATCTAGGGAATACTGCAAATGCTATATTATTTAATTAAATAAATGGAAAGATTTTTTTTAAAAGGTCACCACTATAATAAATATGTTCTGAATGGCAAATAGGTGCAATACTTAAACTCAATTTTATTACACTCAAAATGTCAATGACAATTTTTGACTGATACCGCCATTCCAATAGCCACATCCAAAAATACTTGAATTTGCATATGGTTAGGTGAATTCATTAAGAGCCCTAGGTTTTCTCATGCCTTAAAGGTATTTCTGCACTGTGGCTGGCCCAATGTCATGGGGCTCCAGCTGTGGGGATATAAAATTGCAGTGTAGATGTTTGGGTTCAAACTGGAGCCTGGACTCTGGGACCTGAGGGTATAGACATATAGAGCCCTATCTACCTCCTTATCCACCTGTAACTTGGTCCCCAAACTCTGCATTTCTGACATTCTGTCCCCACTACCATCTCCCTACCAATACTCCTCCAGTTGTCTGTCTGTAAGTTTGAAACCCTCAGACTATGGCTGACTTTGTGGGAAGGTTATCAAATGATGAGGAGCCTTGTGATTTTGTATACTGGGCATGTAGTAGCTGGAACCAGAGTTCTAATGTACAAGCTATGTAAAGAAGATGGTTCAATGGATTGGTTTAATATTGCACTCAGAATTTTGATTTGGATAAATGCTTATCTTCAATCTATCCACAAAAATCCAAACCCCTCTACTCTATACATTGTTTGGGAGATCTTGTGAGAAGAGGGATCTCATGAAATTTCCAGTAATGTCATCTTTTGGCAAAATTGGAACTATTGTGGGTCAAAACATGGTCCCACAGTCAAGTTCAATGAAACAGGCTTTGTGGGTGGGATTTCAAAAGGAGTCAATGGAATGGAATCTCTCCTCAAAGGCCTTGGAACATTAGTGCAACCATTATTACAAGCCTCACACATGGTAGGTTTTGGCTAGTGAAGACACAGTTGTTAACACATTAACCAAGTTCCTTCTTTCAATAAAAGATCTTCTATGTACTAAATCTATTCTATGCTGTTGTGAACTCTTTCACCTTAACTTCTGAGAAACAAGCTAAATATAGGCCTTTAAACTAGGATATAAATGTATCTCAATACCCCACATGTTGTAATACCTGAAATCTATATATCTATGTCATTCTTTCAATAGCTTTCTCTACATCCAGTGCTAGGATGAGATTATCTACAGAATATTAAATTTGTGAGGAAACATTAATTTTATCTATTCATATTCATAAAATATAATTAAATCTTTTAAAAAGCCTTTCTTAAAGTTTCTGAGCCTTGTCTTTTCTACATGAGGCCTAGCATGAATGTGTGAAATAGATTATAGTCTTCATTAGTTAATGAACAGTTACTTTTCTGTGGAGTTTATATATATATATAAATATATATATATAAAATAAATTTTATATATATTTATATTATTTAAAAATATGGGGTGGAAGGGTCCTATATGAAGCACATTGGACTAAAATTTTTTCTGTTGGAAATACTGTGATGGTGGTTGTTCACCAGGTCATGGGAAGCTAACCTATGGCTAGAATTTGTGCAGGTTTACCCCGTAGTGATTCTGAATTTGTTCTCAAAGGTTTTATTGAAGTCTCCCTCCAGATCAGTTCAGAAATGTTTTCTTGGAGAGATTTAGTGACATTCAGTTTCCTCCATTTCCAATGTTTGTAATTGTTTTGTTTTGCTTATCTATAGTGATCTAATTTTTCATTTAGTAGGCTGTTTAATTCCAGTCTGCTGGGTTCTAGAAATTATAGGATTCTATCTGATTTTCCTCATGTTGTATCTCTAATAGTGCAATGTTCCTTTCCATATAGTTATTTTTTCTCTCTATTGCTGCTTTCTGTCTGAAGAGAGAACAATTACTTTGCCTCTTGGGAAAGTTTCCCAGAGGCTTACTTGTATCCCCTCTTTATCATCATTTATTTGTAAAAAGTATTTTTTTAAAATTTCTGTTTCTGTGAAATGCTTGTTATTTAGCCTCCATGATTTGTTATATGAACTTGGAACTTTTTGCAGTTATAAAAGTTTGTTGGAGTGACCTGACAGGAAAGAAAGATTTTATGTTCTAATAACATCCAATCACCTGTTTTGGTGATTAAGAAGATGTCTTTTCTGAAATATAGAATATATCAACTGCTTGTGCTAATTTAGACTGAAAGTTCTGCATGGCTCATTGTGTGATGGCTGGAGAAAGGGAAGGTGGGGGTTGGTGAATATGAATAGCAGTCCTCCTTTTTCTGCCTTTGGATTTAATGTGGAAGAGGTAGAAAATGTGCATTGCACAGCTCCTTCTTCTTAGTTTATCATGCCCACTTGCCATCCTGGCCATCACCAAAAAATGAAAAAGTGCATCAGAAAGAAACTAAATCACAAGTTTAATCTCATTAAAAAATATACTGTATTATACATTGTTTGTAGTTGGGACAAAAATTCAGTAAGTCTGTTTTAGCTGAATAAGTTTGTGTCCCTAGATATAGTCTACATTAACCATTTAATGTAGTTAAATGACTAGTTTTAAAATACAGTATATATAGGAACAAATTTTGCTCTTAATGCGACTCCCCTAAGATCAATGGGGTTGCATAAATAGAGCTGAGAGGAGAATGCAGCCTTTATGTGGTTCATATAAAGACATAATAAAGATGGGAGTGGCCACATGATAGCCTATCCATAACTGGAGAAAGGTACCCACTTCATGTCAGAGTACTTATTTGTTTTGGTTCTGATGATATTACTGTAGTTTTTCCACACAAAACTAACACTGTAAAGTACTTTAACATTTCTTGAGCTTGTACATTTTAAAAATATTTAATGACTCTTAGGTGCTTTTAGAAATTTCACCCCAAAGTTTTATTCTTCAGTGGATACTAATGTATTGGAATGAACAGTAATTACAATTCTGAAGTGTTTGTAAACTTGGTGTAAATCAATGTTTTAGAATTCAGAAATATGTTTCTAGAATAATTAACTATCCTGGTTGGATTAAATTTAAAGGTTTTACCCGATCCACTGAGGTCAATTCTCATTGTGGATTTTGGTTCAGGCACCAAATGATATCAATGTTGCTAACACCAAGAAATGTCTTCATCAAAAATTGATCACTATCAGACATGCATAGAAATGTTGAATTTCATACAACATTTATCCTTTTGAATAATTTATATTTACAGCCTCGTAATTTGAATGGCTTGAATTTTACCATGTATAAAATAATGTGGTAGTATATTAGATAAAATTGAATATGAATTTCTCTTTACCAAGCTATACTATTCTCAGATTGAAGAGGTTTACTAGGTTTCACAAAATAATAAAATAAAATAAAATACAGACCTAACAGAGTAAATTAACTCATCTGATGATACTAAATTAATGGCTAGCTAGGTGTCATGCTAAATTGTGCACAAGGCTAATTTTTGCACCAAAAAAAACCCCACATTGTCATATTTCACTTTATCCTCTGATCAACCCCCTCCCTTCTGAACCCATTTGTCTATATCAGCTACTCATTATGTTGTGTAACTAACCAAGAGCTAGACTGTGCAACCATACTCATGTTGGTGAACACTTACTCATGTCAATTGTCCAAAGAATTAAGTGCTTGCCACAACTATACAAGCTTGTTGCAAGGTTGTAAGATCTTTGGGGTAAGGATTATCTTTTTACCACACATCTGTACTGCACCTGTGACAATGGGGCCCCAATCCCTGAAAGGGTCCATGAGACCCTACTGCATAAATAATGAATAATAGTAAATTTAAGTGTTCAGATATCATGTGATGGGCACATGATGATAATTAGAGCTGGTTAATATTTTTCCATCAAAGTTTTGTCAGCTGAAAATGCATTTTTTGAAATATCAAGAGAGGATGTTTTAGAACAAATTCATAAATTAATCAATAAATCACCAGGACTAGATGGAATTCACTCAACAGTTCTAGAGGAACTCAAATAAGAAATTACAGAACTGCTATCTGTGGTATGTAACCTATCACTTAAATCAGCTTCTGTATGAGATGACTGTCAGATAGCTAATGTGATGCTATTTTTTTAATAAAAAGGCTCCAGTGCAATCCTGGCCATTACAGGCCAGTAAGCCTAACTACAGTATTAGCCAAATGGTTGAAACATAGATGAACATGTTGACTCTTCTCTAATAAATCATGTTTTTTGTAAAGGGAAATCATGCCTCACCAATCTACTAGAATTCTTTGAGAGGGTCAACAAATATGTGGACAAGGGTGCTCCTGTGGATATAGTATACTTGAACTTTCAGAAAGCCTTTGGCAAGGTCCCTCACCGAAGGCTCTTAAGCAAAGTAAGCAGTCATGGGATAAGCCAAAAAGTCTTCACGTGTATCATAACTGGGTAAAAGACAGGAAACAAAGGGTAGTAATAAATGATTAGTTTTTAGAATGGAGAGAGAGAAATAGCAGTGTCCCCTAGGGGTCTGTACTGGGAACAGTACTGTCAACTTATTCATAAATGATCTGGAAAAAGGGATAAACAGTGAAGTGGCAAAATTGGCAGATGGTACAAAATTAAGTCCACAGCAGACTCTGAACAATGACAGAGATTCCACAAAACTTGATGACTGGGCAACAAGATGACAGATGAAATTCAATGCTGATAAATGTAATGTGCAGCAGCAGTCAGAAAAGCTAACAGAATATTAGGAACCATTAAGAAAGAATAATAAAACAGTAAATATCATACTACCATGATATAAATCCATGGTACGTCTACACCTTGAACACTGCATGTAGTTCTGGTCTTCCCAACTCAAAAAAAAAAATTAGAAATAGAAAAGATACAGGTTAAAGGGTTTAAAACAACTTCCGTATGAGGAGAGATTAAAAAAGACCAGGACAGTTCAACTTGGAAAAGAGACTACTGAAGTGGGGATATGATAGAGGTCTATAAAATCATGAATGGTGTGGAGAAAGTGAACAAGGAAGTGTTATTTACCCCTTCACTTAACACAAGAGCCAGGGGTCAACCAAGGAAATGAAGAGGCAGCAGGTTTAAAACAAATAAAAGGAAGTATTTCTTCACACAACTCACAGCCAACGTGTGGAACTCATTGCCAGGAGATGTTGCGAAGGCGAAAGTATAACTAGGCTAAAAAATGCTGGATAATTTAATGGAAAGCAGGTTGGTCAAGGATGCAACCTCATGCTCTGGGTATCCTTAAGCTTCTGGCTGCCAGATTCTGGCTCTGGGTGACGGGATGGATTACTTGATAATTGCCTGGTTCTGTTTATTACCTTTGATACACCTCTCGTTGGCCACTGTCAGAGGAGATGATACTGCGCTAGATGGACTATTGGTGTGACCCAGTATGGCCATTCTTATGTTCTTATGAATAAACAAATTTATGTGGAAAATGTCCTTTCTCAGCAATCACCACCACCTTTTGGATTTTTGCTGAATAACCAAAAACACGATAACCACAAATTTTCCCACCATTTTTTGTGTTTTGGGTTCAACAAAAATCCCAAACAAAAGATTTCAAAGAAAAATGTTGGAGGGGTTGGTTGTCCCCTCTCTGTTTCATGAAAAAAACAATTATGCAGGGAACATCCTAACTGTCTTTGACAACCAACACAGAGCAAAAAAGAGTTCATAGTGGGTCTGAATCTATTCCCCCAAACGGATTGCTTGAAAACCCCTCAGCTGGTCCCAGATTGCTCATCTCCACTAATGGCATCATTCATCAGTTGTCTTCATTTTGAAAATCTGATACTCAAAAAGTTGCTGATGTTCCTTCCTTTACATTTTAATGTAGTTATTGTTATCTAATTCTGTATTTGAAATTACTTTACCATAGACATATTTCATTAGAAGACAACAAAAGCTATAGAACTACATAATGAAAGCTGACAGATGACTAGGATTTATTCACAATTTCTATTCTGCACACTTAAAGTTAACACATCTGCAATGTGTTATATATAAAACCCCAAGCAAATTGTTTCTAAAATATTACAAGGCAACAACATATAATAAAGTAGCAGTTTAAAATATGAGGGCAACATCTGGTTTTAATGTCTAATGCAGCATGTTTTAGGTACTGCTCTTATAACTGTTTACTTGACCCTTTTTCAGTCTGGTTCATCGTATGTTATTTAGAGTTCTTAACAAGACTCATATGGTACTGTGTGATTTTTATCTACCCACTGTTCGTGTAAATAACATCTATTGTAGTAATAAACTAAATGCACACTCTAAAAGTATTATAAATTTCTATTTACTGGAGGCAAACATGATTAAGTAGCTCTTAGACTCATGCTTGAGCATCGTTGGACCAAGTGCATTGATGTCAAGGGGGACTATATAGAAAAATTGTGAAAAACTGTCTTGTTTCTGCAACTCCTTCTGGGTGAGGCTTAGAACTTTTTGAACGACCCTCGTATTATACCTGTATGCAAAATTCTCATTGCCATCAGTAGGAACTCTTTGCAAAGGCTAAGAGTAAGAAACTACCATTTTAGAGCATGATGCCAGCATATCAAGTCACAAATAATATACTAGAATAATACACTGAAATGGTGGTCAGTTCTTTGGAAATATTTCCATTGATATCAGTGAGAATTTTGCATATGCCTGGATGCTTAAACGATTCTCTTAAGGGAAGCACTAAACAATGCCGCTGACAATGAACTATAAATTCATATGTGAGTCTGGACATGGAGTTTTTGTTTAAATAATTTTGATTTTCAGTAGTTAATAAAATAACTTGGCCCTGATTCAGGAAATCTCCTCTGTTTAGGGTAGGCATTTTAAACATGTACATAACTTTAAACACATGCTTAAATCCACTGAAGTCAATGTGCTTAAAATTAAGTATGTGCTTAAGTGCTTTTCTTAATAGAGGAAGTTGTTATTTATAATTACTAAAGAATCTGTTTTATTTTGAAATGGTGGGGCCGATTCTGATTTACAATAAGGGCCCCTTGTACCTCTTACAATGTAAAGGGACCTT
>ML675616.1:111166778-111181690 GCA_007922155.1 Mesoclemmys tuberculata | reverse complement strand
AGTGGGGCTACTAAGTGGTGACTTCTGGTGAGAGAAGCTTTCCTATGATAGCCAAATTGCTATGCACAGAATATAAATTGTGTTGTTAAACTACAGGGTTGATATAAAACATGGGGTGAAACCAGTTGTAGTTCATCACCAGGCTAGACTCCTGAGTTCATTATTCTATATGCATCTTCTACTGCTCCTCTTGCTTGCTTATAGGGCAACACAACCTATTGCAGTTCTACCCTGGGAAGTTTCCCATTTTAAAGTACTTTGTTGCCCAAGTCTTGATAGCTGACAAGATCATAGCACAAGGTAGCAAGTTTGCAGGCTGTATAAAGATTCCCTCATGTCTGGAGTCATGATGGATGCTGGCCTTGACTCTGATTTGAACCAGAGAAGAATAATACATAGTACAGATATAAATTACGGAGCTGTATTTAGACACCAGCTATGAAGAAAGAGGCTCTGAGTAACTACTGATAAGAAACTGAATAGAAGTTTTCAGAGCAGTGACGCTGCACAAGTGGAAAATGTCCATTGTTCTTTTCTCTGAGGCATATATATCAGAGAGAGGAATCTCTGTCCCTGTATGTCAGGTTATGTTACTGCTTTGCACTGCTCAAGTCCAGCTAAAGTTACATGCCCTGATTTGAGATGAGTTTGTAGGAACTAAACTTGTTTAACTTAAACAAAAAATGTGAATGGGACGTAAGTCAGTATAAATATCTGAAAGATGAAAAAATAAGGTAGGCAGAAATGTATTCAGGCTAAAGCCTACAAATAAAATATATAATAAAGGGCTAAGGAAGGGCCCTGTAGTTAGGACACTAAACTGGGATTATGGGATCTAGATTCAATTCCTGGCTCTGAAATAGGCTTCCTGTGTGACCGTGGGCAAATCATTTAATCTCTGTCTCAGTCCTTCACCCTTAAAAAGGGGATAATGCTTCATTTCTTCTCCACTGTTCATCTGGTCTATACAGGTTATTAGAATGATGCAGTTCCTGCCCCCAAGAGCTGTGTGTTTTGTACAGTGCCCACCCAATTGGGCCCTGAACTCTGCTGGAGCCTTTTAGCTCTACTGTAACAATGATGATAGTAGTTGAAGTGTAATCTTGCTCCCTACAGTATATATTGTAATACTGTTTCCTTCCCTAAGCGTATATGATCTTTCCTTGATAATGTCCAATAACTGGTCAGAAATGCCCCACTGAGCAAATTCTTCCACTATCTAAATTTATGCAGGAGCCTAATATCAGCCAGGCATAAACCTTTCCAGTGTTAACCCTTTATTAGTCACTTTAATACTTCAAGCGTGACAGGGCAATATATCCATTTCAATTTACATTCTATTATGGGATTCTGCACTTCATTTCAATAATTCACTTTGCTGTATATTACTGCATTAAGTAAAGGAAAAAGTAACCCTTATCTCTGTACTTCACTAGTAAATATACTGATATATATATTATGTTTTTTAGCTGCTACAGTAATTCACAAAAATCACATATTTGTTGCTGCAGGCCAAAAACAGCTCAGCTGCCTCATAAACAAACAAGTATCCTTCTCAACCTGGCTGATTCATGTACTAATTAGTGAATATAGGGCCAGACTTTCATTTGATATAAATCAGATTGGCCTCAATGGAGTTATGCCAGTTTACATCAGCTGGGGATCTGGCCCAGCAATATGAGTTTTAGATCAGGCAAGATCAGATAAAAGCAAAATAATGTTTATGGTTATACTGTATCTGAACAAAATTAAATATCCTCCCTGGCTGACCTTCTCCAAAGCCGTTGTCTTGAAGAGATGCCATACTTACATCATGCAAAGGAAGCAATTTAAAATACAAAATAATGTAATGAGCAAAAGAACCACATCAAGATCCTTCCTGAGTCTATTAAAAATTATGGTTTGGGGTAATGGGAAAAGAAGGGAGATGGTAATAGAGTGAAGAGGAAAAACTAAACCCACAGATGAGTCGTAAGAGACGACATTGCCAATAATAATGTGGTGCTAATAGGGGTAGAAGGTCCCATCTGGGTCATTTGATTACATTCTCTTTAGCTGCAACATGGTTACTGTGTGGTAGCTGCAAAACTACTTAACTGCGGAAACTTATCTATGTCTCCCCCAACCCCGCAACACAGTCTCATTTGTTCTGATAATTTAAAAAATGGCTGAATGGATTGTTATAAAAAAGATCAAATAATTTCACTTCCTGACTGAGAAATTGCAACCCAAAAGAGCCTGGGCTTTTTGCTACCTGTACACCCTCAATCTGGGGAAAGGGGGTGGGAGGGTTTGAGCACCAACCTAGCCTCCAGGATCATTTTTGGAAACCCGAGGAATGTTCTAACTTACACCTAACTCAACATATTGTTCTAACAGCCAGGCATCATTGAAACATTGAAATGCCCAGGCCACACCTGGAACATCAGATCTAGGAGGTGGGCTAAGAGAAATAGCACTGGAGTCACAACGGTGTCTTTACATCACCCAGGGATTCCCCAATATTATGGGGTTTCTTTTTTGGCTAGTTAAGTTGACAGTGAGGTTGCTTTGCGTTGCTGGAATGATGCAAAGCAGCCACACTGGCCCTGATGAGCTGGCCCAATATCCTAAAGAAAGTTAGAGTTGACTGAAAATATCTCATCTATAGAGGCATATCTCCCCTAAATATGCACCTTCAACAGAATTTTGGTAATTTCTTATAAAATGATTCTTCCTCTGGGTATGATAAACACTAACCAGAAACTTGAAGAGGGTGCAAAAAATATAAAACGAATCCAATATTCTGTCTTCAAGGAAACAAATATCTTTGTCTACACTGGAGGTTCTCAGACTTGATTTGGTACAGGTTGTAGCATGGTGGTGGGAGGGGGCATAATATAGTCTCCAACATCTAGTGACCACGAGCAAGTAAAAAGGGGGAAGGAAACACTGTATTCTCTTCTATGGATGCTCCCATCCCTGCTGTGTATTCTCCCTTCCTTTCTGCAGCTTGTACAATGCTCTGCTCCAAGGAAGTGATGCTTAAAGGTATGAAGAACCATCTACCCATGATCCCCAGGCTCCTGCTCTTCACAGTACTTTGCCAGCTCCTCACCATGCTTTAGCACTACTTTTGTTGGCAAAGCACAGTGTGAGAGGGGGAAGAGAGGTCAAAGGAGAAAGTTCTCTCCAGTTCTCTGACCCACCAATAAGTAGTAAGCTACAGCCCCAGCATTACATCCCATCCTACCAAGGAGAATCTACCTTTATTCATCTCTTTCATGCGTGCACACCTCTAGAAGTTTGTTGTCTGTTGTAACTACAAAGGATTATGGGATTGAGTGGGTTTTGAGGGTCGCACATAGAGTAAGTTTGAGAACATCCTGGTTGAAGTATTGGATAAATTGACTGCGGAGGCTGATGTAGAACTCTTAAAAATACATGGCATAGGGAAATGATGCATTCTGATGACTGATAGTCATATTTTTCATTTTTACTGTCTGTTTAGTCCTGGCTGTTTTATGTGACATACTGCATTAATAGTGAAGTATACAATAAATTAATGTTGACTCTTCAAATAGCTTCCATAGCTGTGGATATTTGTCTAATAGAACCAAATCTCGCCACTCAAGATGTGCAGAAGTGCTTAGTAAAATTATATTCTCCAAAAATCCCTTGTCTGATTTTTGCCCTCTAGATTTAGCATGCCCAGCATTTATAACATTGAATGAGTAGGTATTTCATCCTCAGCAGATTATATTCTTTCTTATGCTAATAGTAGGAATGAAAAAGGTCTTCTAATTTCTGAAATGCAGTTGCTTATCTGAGAGAAATCTTACCATTCAGCAAGAGTGGAGCCTCTCCAAGTATTCAGAAACATAACTGAAAGCATTCCCTCTTTCCTGTTCATGTGTCTATTGTGACTGCGTCTAGTCACTCTAGACAGGAAAGAGACTATTTTGGCATATTTTCTCCCCCACATATAGATTTTTTCTTTTGTAAACCTTTCTAGATTGGCATTCATGGATTGTCAGTGTACGTTTTTACTGGTTTTCACTGGTATAATAGTCCACACCCTTCTGCTTCAGCGGAGCAGCTGGAAATCTAAATTGTCCTTTAGCAACCATAACAGTGTGGCCCTCCCGATGCCATGCATGCACACTGACCAGTAAGTGGGTATATCTACACTATGATAAAACACCGACAGCTGGCCTGTGACAGCTGGCTTGGGATTGGGTTGTGGGGCTATAAAATCGTAGTGTAGATGTTTTTGTGACACCCTGTGGCTGAAAACAACACCCCAAAAACCCCATATTCGCCAATGTCCTATAATTACGGTATGTTCTCTACAAGCTATGCCTTATGTGGTATTATTTTAAAAGTCTTATCTGCTAAATATTTAATATCTTATTGGATTGTATGTGCTGCCATTGTATGGGAAGTTATGAAACATTGTTGAACATGCTACTCAAACATGCTGGAAGGTGGGGAAACTCCCACAAACAGCCTTTCAGACACAGCAGTGGAGTGGCCAGACAATCATTAATGGCTATCTCTTGTCCATTTGCAAATAAATTCCACTAAGAGGAATTGTTTACAGTGAAGACTTCATTGTAAGACACACATTCACAATGGCGTTGGCTCGACCAATGGGACAGAGCTTCCATGTCACATGCATGGACTCTTCTAGAAAGTTTAAACAGACTATAAAAGGCAGAGAATGACATGACTTGGCTTCTCTCTCTCTTTCCCTAACTCACCACCTGAAGGATCATCTAGAAGACAAAAGGGCTTTGAAAGTGGAGAGGGGAGTCCCAGGCAGGGAAGGCTGCCCAGCCTACATTTAAGAAACTGCTTGTACCAGCTAACAAGGGTGTGACATTTATTAATTCAAGTGCTTGTTAGTGTGTAGAACTTAAACTATGATCTTATGTTTATTTTATTTGGTAACTACTTTTAATCTCTTTACACTTGCCACTTATCACTTCAAATCTATTTTTCTGTAGTTAATAAACTTATATAATGTTTTCTCTCAACCCCTGTGGTCTCGAACTGGAGTGTCTAGAAATCTTAACTCAGTAACAAAAGCTGTTGCCTGCTTTCTCCATGATGAAGCAGTGGGCTAATTAATATATAATTTTGGGAATAGACTCTTTTTGGTGCAGTTCCTACAAACTGTAGGGGCAGAGGGAGGTAATTAGCTGGTGCCTCTTTCTTGTTGGGTCATGAGTGGCTAGGCAAGGCACTCATATAACTCCGTTGGGTGAGTGTCTGCCTGTAGATGGCTGTGCAAATGTAGCTTGCTGACAGCATCACAGAGTGAGTGGCAACCCAGATCATTCACGAAATTTAGCTGGGTGTGGTGTTCTGCGTGCTGTGGGACAAGGTGATAACAGTGCCTAGAGAGGCTTGCTGCTTGTCAGCAGCAAGGCATTGTGGGGGACCACCCAGCCTGAAGAGTGAAGAGGGCAGGCATTCCCACAGTTTTCAGGTAGCACTCTGGGGGGCCCCATCACAGTCATCCTGGCTCATGCTGTGGTCCCTAGCCTGAGCTTGAATGTCTCCACTGCAATTTTATAGCTCTGCAGCCTGAGCCCCGCAAGCCTGAGTCAGCTGACAGAGTCCAGCCATAGATGTTTTATTGAAGTGTAGACACATCCAGTACCCCCTTCTACTTCTATAGGACCTGATTCTGATACCCTTGCTCATGTTGAGTGGTACCTTCAGCCACTCTTCTTGTGATAGAAAATGCTACTCAACATGAGTAAGGGTGGCAGAATCAAACACACAGTTAATATATCTGCCATAATTGCAGTAAACTTTGCAGTTTGCATACCTATAGATCCATTTACCTTAAGTGAAATGTCCATTCTCTCTGTGTGTGCTGGATACCATTTTTTGCACAACCCCCTGTATTTTTAGATTTTATCTGTATATTTTCAGAGAGATATGGCAATACCGGTAAGTATATTTAACAATTGCACAACAGTTTACATCCAAGGACCAATTGTTTCTATTAATGTTGATTCTGATGATGTAAGGTGGAGTATTAGAATTTACTATATCCTGATCAGTAAACAGGGGTAAAGGGATGTCAGGGCACAAATTTTCAAAGTAGCCACTGATCCTCAGTTCTTCAAAGCTTAGTTACCTATTTTTAGATGCATTAGGTACTTAAAACTAGGCATCCAAAAATAGCAGGTCCTTTTGAAAATTTGGCTGTAAGTGACTTGCCAGAGGTCACCCAGTGGAGGACTGTGCCTGTGAAGGGTTGCGCCACTAACAGTGCAGGATCAGACCAAAAGACAGAGATGGAGCTAGAAAAAGGCCAGGCATCCTGGAATTTCACAAGACCTAGATTTAGTAAACTACCAACATGGCACTAATCTGTATAGCCAGCTATGCTATATGTAACCCTTGTTGCCAAAGTCTTATGCAGAAGAATTCCATTCTTAATTAATGCATGGAATAATCTCCAAGACTATAGAAATTTAGACAAAGGGGGATCAAACTACAAAATTCCAATTTCCACCAATGCTTATCGAATATCTTGCTTAATGATTAGTTTTGGGTCTTATACTGAATGTATGCTGGAGGTATTGATCTTAACAATATCTAGGAAATGAATGGGACCACTTCTTTTGCAGCTAATGATTTCTGCTCTTTAAATAGAGCTTGATTTCTATAATTTTATTAGATTTATTATATAACAAAGTATGAAAAAATTAATCATAGACTGTAGGTACAACATATTGGTGGTGTTGATGCTGTTGTCTTTGATATTGCAAAGATAGCTATAAAAATAAGTTTCAATGTGATAATGAAGTATAAGGTTTTAAATATGTGATCACAAAGGAGGAACAAGAAGACAGTATAATTGTAATGAGCATGTTTGAACAGTAACATGAATTTTCAGGTAGATTATGGTAGAAGTAAAGGTAACATTCATTCAGCAAGATGTCCCCATATTTTTGATTGATTGAATATAATTCAGAGTTTGTATTTTTATTTGTAGTCTTAAGCATGAATTTTTAATACTTGTGACAAGTGCTGTATTCTCAGTCCTGGATGAGGACTAGCACTCTACCATGGCAGAGCTGTTACAAGTACAGAAATCCATCCCCAGGAAAATGTCACATTTTTGAGGTGAAAAAAAAACCCACTCCAAATTGGGAGAAAAAAGTCAAAAGTGAACATTTCTTTAGGAAAGGATTTTTTTGAAAAATTTCATTGGGGGAACCCAAACAGAAATTTTTGCCTTGCTGTCAGCCTGCCTGGAAAATTCTTAAGCAGAAAGTACCATTGAAAAGTTTTCCAGGCAAGCATCCAGGGAATCGTCATTTTAATTTTCTGTACTGGAAATCGAAACTTTTTTTTAAGTAAACTTGAAATTTTCATATGGAAAACTTTGATTTTTGAGAGAAGGGCATTTTCCATTGGAAAAGTTTTTGACAGAAAATGTGAGACCAGCTATATTTTGTGACACTGTCTTGAAGGTTGGGTTCCGTTTGAACTTAAAGCAGGAGTAGTTCAACCTCTGGCTTTTGTTTGGAAAACACCATTTATTTGTCTCAAAATTTCAGCACAATCTCTGAGGAAAGCTACAATAATCTGAAGATGTTCATGTAAATCTAATGATTGGTTTGAGTTATAATTGGTCTTCCAGCATCCTAGAAAGGAGGGAGTGCAAAGATGGTGGAGGTGGTGCCTTAGAGTAGTGCTGTGCAAACTGTGGGGCACAGAGGAATGTTCAGGAGACAAACAGTGACATGCCAGCCCCACACAGCAGGATCCTCACCAGCTCCTGCAGATCAGAGTCATCTCCACCCGGGCTCACTTCAATAGGCCACCCAACTTGTGGGTCAGTGTGCAGCATGCAGATTTCTGCTTCCAGCTGCCTCTGCTCCAAGCACTGTCTCCACCCCCAGATACATTTGCATGTGCCTTCCCCGTCCCTGAAAACCTGATGAGAGGAGGGGCAGATATTGGCCCTGCTCTAGTGGTGCAGCCAGGCTGCAAGGTAGAAGCAGCCCGCTGCTGAGGAAGCCTTGATTGTGCAGTATTGGGGAGGGGAAAGGGGGGGCATGGACAGATTCTGTTCATGGCAAGAGGGGGAAACTTGAAAAGTTTGCATACCACTGAACTAGAGGATGGGAGTGATTAAGGGCTGGCACCCCTCTGTAGCAAAGTTAAGTTGCGTTTTGTCTGTGACTTGGTGGTGGTTCTGTTTGTGAGATGTGGGTCTGTACGGCTAGATGTCATAACATTTTATTTCTTTGCTTTCGTGGTTTTGGTAGACATGTTCTTTATAGCCCATTCTTGACTGACATGTAGTGTATTGTTTCTGTGTATTAATAGCCACATAACAGTGCAGGCAATGGCATGCAAACTCCTCTGTACTTTCCCCCCGATATTCCTCACTCCGGACTAGTAAAAACTGATATGAAGTGGTACATGGAGAGTAGCTGTGTCCTAGTGCTTCTGCTATGACTGCCAACAAGGATGTTAGCTAGTGATGGTGACTGTGAGATATAGACGTATGTCCAGCTAGGGGCTTGCCTGACACTATAAACATATAAACACAAGGTAGCAAGTAGCTTGGACCTTTTTTGATCAAGTACCTGGGCAGTATTAATCTATCAGCATATGTGCAATGTGCCCAGCTGTTTAATAGTCAGCCAGGTCGACAGCTGGTAGCCCAGTGTCAAAATAAGTCAGTGGGCACCTGTCAAGGATATGGGGTATAGTCTAAAGTTGACTGCAATTGCATCACGGGTTATTAGAAAAATTCTATTTAAAAAGATTGGTTGCAGAGTTGCCCAGTCCTGTTCAAAACTGGCTGTATTAATAACCACAGGTTTAGGCACCAATTCTGCAAAGAGGTCTGGGTAGCTGCATGGATGGACCAACAGGCACCTCATTGGATGATCAGGGCCTCTCTGAGTAATAAAATATGAATTTATGAGAACAGGAATTGTGAAAATCAACTCACCCACAAACATTTTCTGGTCTTCCAGATTGTGTGTTTTCATTTTCCTTTCCCCAAGTGCATGGGAAAACTGACTTGTCACTGGTAAAAATTCAGTTTAGGCAAAATAAAGTCCACCGTCTCTCTTACTTAATCTGAAAATCCAAAGGAATGCAGCAGATACATAAAAAAAAGTCTCATTTGTTCCTATAATGACATCATGCTCTGCATGGATTTTTCAAATTCAGTTCCCCCTTTGGATCACTAGCCTTGTTCTTGGTTAGCAGAGGTATTGATGTAACATAACTAATCTCTCACTCATTCACACTTAAAGCACTTTTCATGTAACATCTTTTGTCTCAGGACACCATAAATGTTAAGATTCGATTACGGAAGGGAGGAAACCATCACTAAAAAAAATCAGGAGATGGGTTTCCCTTCATGAATGGCATAATGATGATTAAGAGCAGTG
Source organism: Mesoclemmys tuberculata (assembly GCA_007922155.1). Lineage (NCBI taxonomy): Eukaryota > Metazoa > Chordata > Testudines > Chelidae > Mesoclemmys > Mesoclemmys tuberculata. The sequence continues at coordinate 111,172,268 of ML675616.1, read as the reverse complement.
CAATCACTGAATTATCAAAGACAATGTTAAAAAAATCACTAAATGTCAGTGATACCATTCAATATAACCTGAAACCAGCAAATCGAAAGCTGAAATCACCCTCCCTTTTCAACAGTTCACTGCCATCACAATGTTAGCATGTCTGTTCTCACCCTGTGCTTGCTCAGAGAGAGAGCAACATGTTATAGCTTACGACAGGGCATGTATGACGTAGGTAGGTATTTATTCATCAAATGTTGCACACATTTCTCCTAAGCCAAGGGTGTATCATTGAAAGATGTTGAGACACAGATAGCTCCTACAGTCAATCAGCAACCAACAAACCAAGATACAGTTTTAATACTATAAATAGAGCTGCCAGTGGAATCTGTTTTGGAACCAAATGCCACAGCTGCAAGATAATTTTCCACAGCTTGGCATGAGGGTGCTAAACTGTTATTTAAAGAAGGTAAAGGGCTGGTAAAGTGTTATGGGTAAAAAGAATCCTATGAAATGCAAGTATTTCGTATTGAACATGATAGAGAGCGGTCCTTAAATACCAACTACCCTTCTGTAGCATGTTGGTTAGCATTTGAAACTATTTAATTGTCATCTGCCTACCTTGCAGCAGGTTGTGTTTTCCCCCAACTGTTTATTAAATAGCTAAAATTCCTTTTACAGCTTCAGTTCATTAACACAAATATAATTATTGTTTGTCTTTTTGGACAAATTGAAAGATAACCAGATTTATAATATCTCAGATATTTCCATTAGCCAGCAAAAGAAAACTCAAATAAAAATGAGCTTACATATGAATGTCATTTCAAATGTTGAGGCTCATATATTTTAATTTTTCCTTTGCTCTTGGCTTTGCTTGATACGGTGAGGAGCTATGAATAGTAAGCTGCCCAATACATGATTTACTCTGTGCTGAGAGGAACTTTTTGCAAATTACCTTTGGAGTGAATTATGTACCTTGCAGTATGATGCACAGCACAACAATACTTGTTTTATACACTAGTTTTTAAGTGAAACAACTCGAGATTTGGGTATTGTAAAATCTGTATGCATAATTACCAGCTTAGAAATATGAACTTTGTAGTATGATTTATCATTAGGCATATTTGTTCCCCATTTGGATTTTTTTAAGATCCTGTCTAGGAAGAGTCCACATTCATCTTAACAACTGAAACAAGCAGCTTCACTGTCTGACCAAATTTCCAGTAAGAGCCCCAACTGTCCTTACTACTTCTCCTGTTTTCTTATGATGATTCGATACCAGTAAAATGACAGACATTTTTAGGGATCTGTTAAGCCAAATTTTCCTCTTGCGTACCTCAGTGCACCAGTGTAACTAAAAGGAGAATTTAGCCCATCTTTTCTCAAAGTCTGACCCAAAGCCCATAGAAATTAATGGGATGCTTCCCACTGACTCCACTGGGGTTTGGATCAGTCATTCAATGTGTATGTTTAATGAATTCCGTCAGGGTTCAATGCATCAAGAAAAAGAGATGCCTCTCAAACCTACTGCAAGTAAAATATATTAAATGATTTATTCCATGCACTTCTTAATAGTGTTCTCCTTAAGTTCATTCTCTGGTGTCACTAGGTCTTTCTGTGCACAATGGACATTTTATAAAGAGAGATGTACTTATAAGGAGGTAGCATTACCTTCTGATTAACATATTGGAGTGGGACTCAGGAGACTGGGGTTCAATTCCTCGCTCTGTCACTAGCTTCCTGGGTGACCTTGGGCAAGTCACTTCTCACTGTACCTCAGTTTCCCCATGTAAAATGGGGGTGATGATACTTACTACCTTTTGTAAAGTGCTTTAAAATCTCCTGGAGAAAGCTCTATTATTACAGCAAGCCTATGGCTACGTTGAACAGTAAGTGTAACTCAGTTACCCTTGTGCATTGTGAGTATAATTTGACATTGTCACGGACATTACTAATAAATTCACCATGGTCAAACCTGTCTTTTTCTCTCCTTCCTCAGAATACTTCAAATTTGCCATCACAGTAGCTCTCTTTTGTTGTTGGGGTTATTGTTTTTGCTTCTTTCTTATCCAACTTGAAGCCTACTTACAATAGGCTAATGTGCCAGCATACATCTAAAATATATTTTAAAGCCTTTCACCATCTTTCAGTTTGGATCTTCTTTAGGTCAGCTGGTTGTCCTTATAGCGAGACTGGAGTGTCTGTCTGAGACTGTAACCCCCATGGGATAGCAGCAGACATCTGTATTATGCAGGGCTGCACAAAATTTTGATGCTCAATAAATAATAAATGGCCATCAGCAAGACAGTAATATTTAGGAGTTTGTTTTTGACAGGTCAGCTTCCCATTTATGCCAGTCTGTATCAGTGAACTGTAAAGAATATAAGAAAAGGCAGGTAACCTACTGAAACTATACCAGAACCCGATGAAAACTTGTTTGATCATGAACTAGAAAAAAGTGCAAAGTACCAGGCATCTTAATTCAGGATTTGCCCTGGGGTGCTAATCAGAACTCGGATAAATAATTTCTGACCTGGTGTCAACATGTGCAACAAATGGCTACATTTCATTGCCTAGATGATTAATAACCTCTCTTTCCACTAGGAACTGAAAAAAAATAAAATAAAAAATTAGATGCATGGTGTCAGCAAAATAGGCCAGGTAATGAACCAGATAAATCAGCAGTATCACTATACCACCATGATAACTTGCACTGCATTTTCCAGCCAGTGCAATGTAGTGTGCTGTTCTTTGCATGCTGTGTCATACCAACTGATTGTGATCATTGGAAGCATTGACTGTACTGTCACCAGGTTATTATTACGACGGGTTCATGTTTTTGTTCTTATAGCTCAGCAGAATGTGTGTTTTATCTCCAGGGGATGCTTAAAGGCAGGATACTTGGGATCAGTGCCCAAGAGTGAGTGTGTCGCTAGTGATGGAACAAAGCAAATAAGTTTCACTGCGTAATTTATTTGACTATAATCTTTTTCTGTTCATTGTGAGTGTGCCGATCACAAAATTCTTAGACGTGTTCATTACATATAATTTACATGTTTCTTAAATGAATCATCCTACTTTGCTGATCAGGAATTCTGAATATACTAACTAAAGCCTGTCAAAATATTTTAAATACAATTTTTTCATTGTGGAGTTTTTTCACCTTTTAAAAATTAAACCCAGACATTTCCCCCCCCCCCACAAAAAAGGCCCTGCATTTGTCTATAATACCTGAAAATGATTTTTTTTTCTTGTTTTGGTTTTCAGTTTCTTTTATTTCCCCCTTTTTCAGAGGCAAAAAGGAGGAAATTGGGGATAGGTAAAAAAGAGAAAAACATTGTTTTAAAAACTTGGGGGGAGGGGGCAGAAATATGTTTAATCAGTGATAAATTGTTCCTTTTCAAAAGGAACAGAACAAAAAAATATTTTAAAATGTTTCATGAAAACTCTTTACTGTTTTTCTACCAGTTCTACCACTGGCTCTGCTCATAAGCAGGGCATCTCTTTCATCCAGGCCAGGTAGCTCCATTCCATAATCCTTACCTGGCTCCATTCACATACCATGAAAAATGTCTCTGTTCCATTTCTCAAAAGGGGTTCATCATTGAGGGACATTCCAAAGCCCCTCAACTGGCTCCACTTTTAGAGGAAGCTTGTTGTTTTCTTTAGTTCCCCACCTCTCAATAAAAAATATCTATGTGTAGATCACCTTGCTACCAGCACTCACTGCTCACTGCGGACCAGGAGCAGTCACAATGTGGATCTAGTGCTAAGTGTTACTGTAACTAAAGTTTCTATTTTACTTACAAATTTCATATGAGCACAGATTTTACATTTGTGCAGTATCAAACACATGAACTGTATTTATTTCCTTTCATAAGCCCAAACTCCTAGGATCATGTGGATTCTAGAAAATCATGAAAGGGAATTTCAGCACTTTAGGAATCCTAAATGTAAAATAAAGTGAGGGGTGCCTTCCCTCTGGGGAAGGGAGAAATGGATCAAAAAGGAAACCACAAAGTGCTATGTAATATGGGAAAATAAGAGAATTTCGTATCTGAAAATAGAAGCAGGCTGAGCAGTACTTAGACACTTTTCAGAGTAAAATTCTTATATGTGCAAGTGGTCCCATCTGACTGAACAGATCTGCTACCCATACGGACTTCAAATCCTAATTTGTTTTAGGGCTGACCTACACAGAATTTTTTGTGCTGCTTTAACTATATTGGTTTATAAAATGGTATAGTAAGGCAGTACACTCCCTAATTTGGATAGGGCTATGCCAGCTCTGGCATTTTGGGATCCACTCAGACCAGGAAGGGGTTCTGTCACCACCTGCCATGTAACTGTGGGTACCTTTGTCCTGTGTAGCTATGGTTCAGATCCCTGATACCATTAGCGAGTGCACAAGCAATAGGTCTTACCAGCCCAGTTACTCTTTGCAGGCTGACATCAACAGCCTTCCAGTTAGGTTTACCATAAATCTGGGTTTTCCTGGACATTGCCTCTTTTTTTGATCCTCCACCTTCTGGCAGATTTTTTCAAATTACAGGCAGTGTCTGGGATTTTTGCAGAGCAGTAGTTGCAGCTCAGAAAGAGCTCCAATTGGTCAGCTTTCCTGACTGATCCTCCCTGCATCCACAGCTGCTGGATCCCACCCACCCAGGCCTCAGCTTCCAGCCCCCTTGCCCTGGGGACAGGGTCCTGCAGGGAGGAGCTGACTGATGGCTGGTGCCGTGTTCTGGACTTGTGCCAGCTGCCCTCCCACTATGACAGGGAGTGACACTGCACCCTCCCCCTCCAATAAGTATCTCTGCCACAGATACCCTCTCCAGCACCCCTTCCCCACCCCCTCCTCTGGCAGTGTCCTCTTTATGGGAAACTAAAATATGTTAACCCTAGTTTTTACTATGGTTACCAGAAAATAAGAAATCTATTACTCAAATTTTGAAGTTTTGACATATTTTTGTTTTGGCATGGGCATGAATCTGAGACCTTTCAGAAATTTTCACACCCTCCCCTGTTCCACACATCTCAATAGTTCAGTGGCTAGAAGTAGGGTGACAAGATAGCAAATGTGAAAAATTGGGACGGGTGTAGGGAGTAATAGGTACCTATATAAAACAAAGCCCCAAATGTTGCTCTAAATGGACACTTCAATTTGAACACACTGGATTAGATAAAACAAATGTATTTACTACAAAGAGAGAGATTTTAAGTGGGTATGAGTAATGAGGCATAAAAGTCAGTAATGGTTACAAGAAAAATAAAGAAAAAATGCTTATTAATGTTTGCTAAATTAGGCTAGTTTACAGTCAAGCAAAGTTTCTCACCACATGCTTCAGCAGATTACTGACTGTAGGCTGGCGGGCATCACCCGTCAGGCGCGGCTGCCCTTTCTGGGGCCCAGCCGCGGGGGAAGGTCCCTGCACCTTCCAGGAAACAAATGGGGAATTAGCGATGTGAGCAGGCAGTCTATCGCCCCGGCCCCTTGGCAGGGCGGGCGAGCAG
>ML675616.1:111142002-111166768 GCA_007922155.1 Mesoclemmys tuberculata | reverse complement strand
ATCGCCCCGGCCCCTTGGCAGGGCGGGCGAGCAGGCAGTCTATCGCCGGGTTGGAGGAGGGGTTGGGAGGTTCGCTGAGGCAAAAGGGAAGAAGGGGGGAGGGGGACGCAGGCCCACCCGACTCCACTGCGTCCCAGCCCAGGGCCCTAGCAGCGGCAGGGTCACTCCCGCTGCTCTGGCAGGGTCCGAGCTGTAACACGCCAGCGGTAGGAGATTTCCCACCACAGCCCGAACTGGGGCTGCCCCTGGGCTACTTCCTCCCCGCCCGTCCCTGGTACCTCCCTCCTCGGTAGTCATCGGGTAGCTGGCTCGGGGTAGGTTCAGGAGGCCATCGGTGCCCACGGGCGGCAGGTCCGGGAACTCCTCTGCGAGGGGCAGTTCCTCTAGATCACGGGATTCGGTGGGGGCCGCAGCCTCGGGTAGCTCCTCCAGATCCGGTCTGGCTTCAGCGGGGGGTGCGGCAGGTAGCTCCTCTAGGTCCTGCCCCGCTTCAGAGGGGCCTTCCCAACCCAGAGGGTCCCAGGGCTCGTCCCATCCCCGGGTGTCCGAGGGTCCGACCCAATCGTCGGTTCCCCGGCGGGAGGGTCGCTCCCAGTCTGCTACGTCCGGCCAGGGCCTGCGCTGAGGTTTGGCCCGGTGGAGCTCCGGCCGGGCCTCTCGCTGGCAGACAGGCAGGTTTGACCCTGCTGACCGTCAGCCCCTGACTGAGCGCCGGGCCCGGCCTTTTATTTCCCCTTGTCTGGGGGAAGTCCCGCCCTCTGGGGAAGGGATTGGCCAGTCGCCCGGGCCTATCCCGGTCGGCTCCCGGCCTTGATAGACAGGCGGGGGGTTTAAATCCGGGCTTGGCAGTGTTTGGGGCGGCAGCTGCCCTTTCTGGGGCCCAGCTGCCGGGGAAGGTCCCTGCACCTTCCTACACAGACCAAACTCTCAGGTCAGGACCCTTCCCCTAGAGTACAACAATGCTTCCTTTGTCTCTTCAGACACATAGAATGTGATGGCTGAGGGTGGGGGGTGCCTTGGGTGTTTGTTCCTCCTTTTTATAGTTTCAGTCCCCTGCTTGAAAAACATTTCCAGCTGGAAACCAGGAGCCAAAGAGTTTGTTAAAGGATTTTTCCCATTTGTTTCTTAATCTGCTTGAACTTCCTTGTCTTCTCTTCCTGATTAATGAGTCTGTTTACTGCTTAAATGCAATTTAAGCAGAGCACACATTCCTTTGTTTGGGCAGGGCTGTGAGGTTTGGAACATATGTTAATAACATCATACAGGGGAATCTTATCACACACATTTCACCAGAACAATACTGGCCAGCAAATTGAGTTTTCATATGATACCTTACAAGGCATACTTTGTACAAAGATTATTACAATAATGTGTAGTGTGTGAATACAGGATTGTATTCTGTCACAGCATCATTATTTTTAACCATAGTTATACCAAACACATTGTTTGTTACATAGCAGTTTCCCTTTAAAATCTTCAAGACACTCAGAAGTCAGGGATCAAAGATAGATGGAAAGCATCAAAGCATGATTCTGGCTTCTGCAAATACAAATAGTCAGGAGAGGTTGAACTGAAATTATTGATCCTTGGTGGACCAGCAAAAGCTGTTTTATTGTTTTGAGATGCTAACTTAAAGTTAGTTTCTTCCCTGAATCACTGATAGCTTATAGTTTGTTTTGCATGAAATACAGACTTGTCCTCAAACTCAGACCTCAGCAGTCTGTATGAGCAACTTCCTATGCAAAGCAGAGGAAAAAGGGATCAGCATGAGAAATTTTCCCTACTAGAGGTTTTGACTACCCAATATTTTTATTTTTTACTTATCCCCTCCCTTCACCTGGGCTATCATACACCCTTATACTCTCTATTTTATCTCCAAAAAGATAAAAATAAGCAAAAGCCTTTTCAATGGAAAAGTTTTGACCAGTTCAAGCATTAATCCTCCTTTTGTGAAGCCTTTAACAAAAGGAACCCCAAAGCTTTGACTACATAAGATTTAACTCATGCAGGGCTTGTCTACATAGGAAAGTTATAGCAGTATGAGGTCAAACATAGTGAATTTAAACCATTATAGTTATACCAATATAAGTCCCTGTGAGGTCATTCTGGAACACAGAACACACAGAGACTCACCCGCCTGCCACCAGCACCCCCCTCAGTACAATTGTTTAAAAAAAATCATGTTTTGACATGTTCTCAGTTCCTTTAACAAGGATCTAGTGCAGGGAATTACCCATTCACTCTCCATCACACCTCTCTGGGTACAGTTGATACATGGCATCTTAATTCTTTTCACTTTGGGCACTTACATGTTAGTGTCCCCTAATGGCAAGCCATTAACACCTTGCATTATAACAATTTCTAAACAAGAGGTTTAACTTAATTCAGTAACTTACCAACATAAAATAAAGCACCTTAAGCAAGGGTTAAAGTATTTTAAGTGTGTCTGCTTTGGGGGTTTACTTTTCTTTTTTTAAAGATACATTTTAATTGTTTTAGCTAAACCGGTACAACTCTTCTAATATGGACAAGCCCATGGTCTATTTCAGCTTCAAACAGTCAACGCAGATATATGAAATACATTTTCAAAGGCAGATTGGCTTAGGGTTTTCACTGATGCCTGATCTACACCTAAAAATTAGATTGATCTGGCTACATTGTGAGTCAGGGCTGTGAAAAATTTTGCACCCTGTGCGATGTACAATTGACTGAACCCCCACTGTACACACAGCGAGGTTGACTGAAGAATTCTTCATCGATCGAGCTACTGCCTCTGAGAGGTGGATTAAATGCATCGATGAAAAAACCCTTTCCATTGATGTAGGAAGTGACTGCACTATGGTGCTACAATGGCATAGCTGTAATACCATAGCTGTGCCATTGTAGCTGTTGTAGTGTTGACATACCCCTATGGAGACCACACAGTAATGATGTCAAAGTGTTTAGTGACTCATCAGTAATAGTCCCAGACCCTCAAATGTTCATTAGTAGTTAACAGCTGGCACACTCATTAAAATATTCTTATTTAACTGGGAATTTCATGGTTTTATTTTGATCAAATTGAAGCATGCCTGGGAAAAGTTTTGTTATCATGGTACTGATTCATAAATGTACAAAATTAAAAAAGGAAAAGAGAAAATGAAGTGAAAGCTGCACTATAAACTGTCCCAGTCTGCTTGTAAATAAAGAGTCTCTAGCTTCTTGTTTAAATGCAGCACATATCTAGTTAGTTAAAATGATGCATAATTAGAGCAGTGGAATTAAAAATAATCTAAGAGCTTTGTTGTGTCTCTCTTATTCCCACTGGTGAGCATTTACTCACTTGATGAGTCCCCCTGATTTCAGTAGAAGTACTCGTGGAAATAATAGCATGGGTAGAGGGTTCACAGTATTGCTTCTCATTTGATATTTTTTGATCTTGCACAGCTTCTGTGAAAATGAACATACACGTTCCTGTCAGTGAGAATTTAGCTGAGGTTGGGCACATTTTTTTCACTAGCAGTTTCACTGATGCTTTGCACAATGCACTGCTGAGCTTTGAGATTAATTGGTTGGGTTTCATCACTTGGTTGTCTTCACATGGTATTTCTTCAGTTTTCCTTCTTGGCTGAGACTTCTCTATTCTGAAGATGGCCAACAAAAGCCATTCTGACTTATTTCCTGAGGCTGGTGGATGGGAAAAGGGATAGTCCCAAAACGTGCTAGAGGGGGAGCAGGCATGGGCCTGCCATCCACCAAAAATGCTGAACCAGGTTATCAGACCCGTGTCCCTCCCCTACAAAGAATACGATAGGCGGCACTGGGGAGATGAATGTGTCAAAGTCTGTCTCTGGGCCCTAACAGAGGAATGAGCATTGAGGGAACTGAGAGCCATTGTTTTTAGTGGAGCCATCCAGAGGTTTGGACACTTTTTTTATAAACACAAATGGAAATCTGGATATTTTTTGAAATTCTGACATCATTGCCTTTTTGTGTGTTTTTTGCAGTATTGAGACTAATTTGCCTGGTACACTTTCGTGCACTTTAGGGAGGTGTTTGCTGCAGGCTTTCCAAACAATACAAGCTCTGTCTTCCCTAAAAGCCAAGTCTTATTTTATGGACCTAACACATTTTATCATGGTTGCATAGGCTCTGGAATCATAAGTGCTGTAGGAAGTGATGCATCCTGCTTCTGTGTTGTTTCATTTACATACCTAGTGAATAAATTTTCTGGCCTAACAGGAATTGCACTATTCTTGCTTCACATCTGGCAGCAGTTTTTCCTTTGCTGATCTTACATTACAGGGGATGTATGTGAGTACAACCAAAACAGTTTAGATAGCTAGTGATTTAAGAACCTGCTGGCTTGAGGATCATACCATGAAAATATCATGTATCTTAATCTTTGAATACCAGGCAGCAACTGTGTAGTTACAAAGAAGAAGGTGTTGGAGCAACATTGTCCCAGCTCTAGTATGGGTGAAATAAAGAATCCCAACACTAGATTCTTCATGTATTCATCCTGGATCAAATTATTTGAGCTGCATAAGAAGAGTAGAAATGATTTCTAATATGTTCAAAACATGTTGATTAACTACTGAAACTTCATGCTGTCAGGAAGATGAGAAGCCTTATCAATAAGGAACTAAGGGAAATACTAATAGATCACAGCATGGACAAGTTTAGCATGCTATGTTGGAGGCCTTTTGCCATAAGATAAACTATCCCGGGCTGGGTCTACACTGACGGCGGCAAATTCGCCACCGTCACATCGATCACTCTGGATCACCTGAGCGGTCTGTATAGACATGCTCAGTCGATCCAGGAAGCGACGCAGGAAAACCACCCCCGTAATCAGAGTAGCGCTGCATGGAAGGGAGTGCTGTTCCCTTCGACGCAGCGCAGTGTAGACACTGCGCGGAGAAGACGCTGCAAAGTCGATGGGAGATACGCAAGTGATTTACATCTAGAGACTAGAGCTAGGGAAAAGATTTTTAAAGAATTGCTGCCAATAGTCACTAAAACACCTAATTTACCTTAACTAAAGGATTAAAATATTTGAAATAGTTGTTCACTATTTCAGCTGCAAGTTTAGAATGGGCAATACAAATACTTCCACACACAAGATAGGCTTCTATTATAAGCCTAATTTTGAATATATTTGCAAGCACATGCATCTTCCTCTCTGTAAGTTTATCGAAACTTTAACTAGTAAACATGAAATTTCACATGTGATCTTATTCCGGGGCACATTTTTTCTTCTGGAAAGCTTGAGGCACAAGGAATTTGGGAGATGTTAGAGTTCCTAAAATATTTTCTTGAATATTTTCAGTTTTATTTGACTCATAATTCCTGAATAGCTTAGAATGTCCAAATTTGTGTTATCTTATTTATTTTTTTGAAGACTGTTAACGTGGAGTATTAATTTGGACTAGTTTTATGGGGTTTCTTGGAGGAATTATTACGTATAAATAGTGTTAATGGGCCTTTTATAGCATCAGGGAATTTCAAACCCTAAGCAGGCTTTTAAAGAGCTTAAGATGTCAGCATCATGTGCAAATGAGCAACTTGATCTGTGCAAATTTAGGAATTCCACATGCTACTAGCAACTCTGAGGTATGCTTCCTTAAGCTATGCTTTAGAGCCACTGCATGCAGCAAAGTTCCAAAAGCGCATATGGCACAAATGAGTACCTAAATAATAACTGCAAGTTGCAAATTTCCTGAATCCCATAAAGGAAGGGAAGGGATTGTAGTCAATGGTATCTGTCTAAAAACTACATGGACTACAGGAATTAGGAGCCTGAAACTTCTGATCTCTGTTCTTGATCCTACTACTGAACTTCGATAATATTTTGCCTTTACTGGGACATGCAGATGGTTAAGTGCCTAAATATGGACTTGAATGCTTAAATTTAGGCACAGTCATCTCTATGACACTGGAGGATTCACCTACATATCCTCAGCTGACCATTTAGGTCATGTTTGCTTTCTGCTGCCAGCATAGTGCAAAGCAGACTTACTAGGGCACCAGGATTTGGGCAATAATGGATCAAATTTATTCTTGTTTCAGGTCTATTGCCTTCAGTGGCCCAATGAGAACAGGGATTTTTCTTTTCTTTCTGGTGATAGGGTCCAAGTTGAGCACTATTGGGAGCTGCTATACATCTGTGACATCTCCAAAAGCCCCAGTGGGTAAAGTTTCAGACAACTAGAGCCAGATTCTATGCTGCTTCAAATTTATGCTGAGCAAACCAGAGAGTAGGGGTTATCTGAGAGCTAGTTATAAATGAGCTCGTTTCAAAGCACTATTTTTCATGCCCAACCCCTCATCCCTGCTGCAGGTTACAGCAGCCTCAGGGCTGCTCTAACCTTTGATAGACGACAATGGTCCCCAAGCAGCCACCAGCCAGGTGAGCATCGTCAGAGTGAGGGGCAGCACTTTGGTGACTCTTCCACCCCATTCTTTCCTGTGCCATGTAGTGGAAGGTCATGATGCAGAGTAGTGCTGGCTGTATGCCTGCTGGGGCTTTGTTCCCTAGGCAGTGATGTGAAGCAGCGACTCTCCCTGAGGGTCCACACAACACTCTAATCACAGGAGGCATTGAAGTAGACAAACACGATATTCTAATCTCAGGAATTGAAGTATACAAACAAATGCCAAAGCCTCTTAACAGGTAACAGAATTTTGAAGTCGACACTGGCACTACCAACAGATTTGCCTATGTTCTCTAGAATTAATTTAAAAAAGAATGGATTGTATTATCTGCCACTAGCAAGCATAGGTGCTTTACAGTCATATGAATGTTTCTATAAGTGTTATCCTATAAGGGAGCTTTTAAATCAATACAAAATACCATTCCCCGTGACAATTTTGGTTTGCTTCAAATTGCTAAAGCAGTTCTCAGATGGTGACAGATGAACACCACATTATAACAGGATTGTGACATTCCCCTAGTGCAATTTAGACTGGTGTATGGCCATGTCACCTCAGTCCCTCACTCTTGGAATCCATCTTGCTCTGCTCTGCTGTGAAAACTCTCCACTCCTGCATTGCTCATGCATAGCCCCAAGCAAGCTGCTTTGAACTGAGTGAGTGCTTCTAGTCAGCAACTCATTGGATTATGCAACAGAATGACCCCAGGCAGTAGCCCCCGGTCCTAAATGCAACCCTAGGAACCTCCCTTTTACACTGTTCGGTACTGAATACTGCAAGTTCATATAGATCATCAATTTAACAAAGAAATTGATATGCACAAGTCTTGTCACTTCAAATGGCACCTCCAACATACCTTCAACCAAATGTGCTACTTTAGGTAAAAGAAACAAATGTATTAACTACAGAAGGAGTTTAAGTGGTCATAAGTCAGATGTGGTCAAAATAAATGAGTAAAAATCTTGTAAACTTAACACTTTCAGCAGCCTTACAAACTCAGATGATTATCACCACAGGCTGGCTGGTTTCCTTTCAGCCAGGCTCTCTCCTTTGTTCAGCACTTCAGTTGCTTGGTGGGTGTTGTTTATAGATGGAGGTGGACGAGAGAGAGCATGAAAAAATGTCTCCCCTTTTTAAAATGTTCCTCCTCCCTGCTGGAGCTTGCCCACCGCACCTCCACCCCCCTTCAGGGTCAGGTGACAAACACTGACCTTGTATGGTTTCATCTATATCTTGAGTTAGTGAACTTCACCTTATCATGGTTCCTTTGTTGATGCCTAGGCCAGTCCTTTGTTCCTGGAATGCTGAGCTAGGTTTGTTCTATACACACCTTAATGAGGTATGAACTGCCCCTCTGCTCCTGCGGAGTTTTGCCTGGATATGTTTGAAGTCATGAGGACACATCTTTGGGAATATTAAATAGTGAAACCTCATAACTACACACATGACATTGCAACAAACATATTACTGTAACAGTAATGCTCAGTGTGGCATAAGCATTCCTAAAACATCTTATATGACATATTTTGCATTAAACAATACACAATTAGACTATAAGAGTGACCATGAGGATGAGGGGTGTCACAAGAATATTTTCCAAAGTGAAAACCCAGCATTTTTTAAACTGTCTGTGGTATTTTACTCTCAGATTCATCAGATGCTTGCTAATATATCCCATGTTCCTATTTCAGTATTTAGCCCTGGCACAAATTAAGCTCTGGCACCTCGAGGGTTGGTAGTTCATAGCCCCCGCACCTCTGGACTTGCTGCATCAGCTATGAATGTAAAAAAAAATTACTTGAGCCTCTGCACCTAATTGCTTGAGCCCAGGTTCCTTTTTCATTACAAATTAAGCACTGCCCTATTCCAGCATTGGCAACTGCAGTCAAAGATCAGAGTTTTTACCAGTGTATGTATTCTTATTGATTTACTTAGTCAGTAAAACAGCATGGCTCTCCAGACAAAGTTTCCACACTGCTGCCAAAGGCTAAATCATGGAAATTATTTTCCCCCTCACAACTTAGTTTTTCTCTTTACAAGAGAATTTCGTATTTTATTCCATCCATTTGAACTGTTTTGCTGCTCTCTCTTGTAAAATGGGTTGTGACCCATCTGTGCCCAGGGTAGCCCACTGATAATGCCAGGGTCAGGGCAGGCTGTAAAAGGAGAACAAATTCTCCCAGCACTGGTGGGTGACATTGAAGTCAGACTTCCCAACCAGCCACAAACAGCGCTTCTGATTCCCCCACACTGGTTATCAAGAAGCCACTGTGCAAATACACACAGCCCCCTTTACTGCATTTCAGTCTCTGGCTCCCAAACTGCCACCAGTAGAGACCAGTCATTTACTCTTTACTCAAAAGATTCCCTCTGATCCTAAAAGGCCAGCCACAGTATCAGTTCACTGTAAGTTTGGCTCTTACCCAAAATACCACGCTGCCAGCCAATCCTTTAGTAACTAAAACTAAAGGTTTATTATAAAAATAAAAACAAACAATAAGAGAAATGTTAAAGGATTAAAGCAATCAGATACAAACAAATGATTTGAAAGTCCATATACATCAGGTTTCTAGAAGAATTATGAAGTTTCCAGACTTGTATAGTTCCACTGATAAACATCCAGTACCAGGATGGGTCTAAGTCCTTCAGTTCAGTTGCAAAATGAATTGATCCAGAGGTGCGTCTACAGCTGGACAGGAACAAAGACAAAATAGTTTCTGTGGTTTGATCTTATATACCCTCTGCCTCTGGCCATGTGGCTTGTGGAACTTTACAGGAACTAAAATGGAGTCCAAATTCATATGGGCCAATCCTGGTAACTCTTCAGGTATGCCTCTAGTTCCTTCCTGGGCCTTTTGCTTCTGTAAAGGTCTTGATAGGTCATTAAGCGGGCTATTGTCCTGCCCCCTCTCTGTCTGGGGTGTGTCTCATACAGCACAGTTTGACATATAGGCATATCAAAGATCTCCATAACTTCCCTCACACATATCACACTTGAACACAAATATTATCTTCTTACTCAGCACATTATAGCCTTTCTAACAGTACCTGAGATGGCATGTCTCACCTGAATCGTTATGATTTTAACATATTAATGTCAAATAACAGAAATGTCCCCCCCCAAAAAAATCCAATCAGCATGACATGGGTGACAGGATCTGATCCAAAGCCCCTTGTTGTCAAAGGGAGACATCCTATTATTTTCAGTAGGTTTTGGATGAGGGCCTCAGAGTTTACAATGAATGAGGCCATATAAATGCTTATAATAATAAGCATTTGAATAATAATAATTTGAATAATTATTCAAAATTCATGGTTGCAAAAGCAAATCCAAAGGAGAGAAGGAGAAGATGAACTTAGGAAAGAAGTTGGTTTTGGCTAAGCAAGGAGCAGCAAGTATTATAGGGTTGAGAGAACTAATTGGCAGCAGTACTAAAATACCCTCAGTGCCAGATACAGGAAGTAAAATTTCCATAGGTGCTGGAACTAGGGGAAAATGGGGGTGCTGCTTCACCTCCCTGTCTTAAAGTTGTTTCCATTTTCTAAAGGGTTTGCAGTTTGGTTCCACAGCTCTCAGCACCCACGCTCTAAAAATTGTTCCGAAATAGTTCTGAAAATGTCTTTAAAAAAATCCACCCCCAAAACCCAGCATGTTTTCTGTAAAGCCTGGGGGGGAAAAACCCCTTTGACTGGCTGCTTTCCACACTTGTCTTCCTCCTGGGGCCAGGCAGCCAATCAGGGCTGTTTACTGGAAGCAAGCAGAGCTCTCTTGCCCTCCCCAAACCACCACCTCTATTCTCAGAGGAGGTGAGGGGGCGAAGGGAGCTGGAAGAACTCATCAGATCAGGACAGTTGGTTCCTCTGCTCCTCTCCTCACCTGTTGGGTTTAGACAACCTGGAGTCCCCAGTCTGCCCCCAGCTTCTTTTCATCCGCCGGGGCCACCATTGATTTTGGGTTCATGCGGGCCGGACAAAGCACAGCGACCAATATGATTGCAAGCCAAGTCGTTTATTCCAGGGCAAAAACCATCTTATATAATACTTCATGCACTGCTCACATCCTCTTCTTGCAGTTACTGATTGGTTAAGAGTTACAAGCATACACACAGCACAAGCACAAGCTGATTCTCATGGATAGCTTAACATTTCCCACAGCTGCCTAATATTATTCTGTTTACCTCCTGGACACTGAGCTAAGAAAGAAGAAAGGGAGGTGTCCGCCGTCCTTGGCCGGCTTCCACCTGCCTAGGCAACCTTATCTAACTCTCACGTCCTTGGGGCGTAGCACTGTAACTTCCCATCCCAGGCATCAGGGCCGCGTAAGGATTGTAGATCCCCACATCTCCCCCTTTTTGTTTATATGAAACTGCAAAAGCTGCTTACTTACAGCAGCCAAATTTGTTTTGCCGAGTAACACAGCTTGGCGGGGGGGGGGGCAAAACAATCCGATCAGAGTGGGAACACACTAGACACAGCAACAGGTACCTAGTAGGCACCCACAGGTTACAAAACCATACAATTAAACACACCAGGATATACACAACAACCTAAAGGAACCTTAATAATAAAGCAATTAACAATTCAAGCACAGATTACATTAGGACCAGCTGCCACATAAGGAGTGGCCAAGAATAGCACATCAGTGGGGAGAACCTTTGTAGGCATTCCCCAAGAGGGGCTGCTGGAATACGGTACGGTTAAGTTAAAAAACTGGGACAGCACCGTATCACTGGTAACATCAGCCGGCTGTTTACATACCGGGATCAAACAACTCCCAAGCAAGGAACCTATTTTCAAGTAATTGGCTAAGCAGAAGTGAAAGACATTGGCAATCAAGATGGCAAAAACAGCAGCCACCAAATTCTCAGGGGTTTGTTCCCGGCCTTTGTTGTTAACACTTTCACATCGCCCCAAGTCATAACTGTCGCTGCCTGCTTCCTCTTGGATATTCCGTATGTGGAAGGGGGGAATCCATCCCCCTTTTTGTTTATAGAGCAGGGCTATTAAAATGCGGTTTGCACATTCCACTATAGCCTGACGGTGGAATTGTAGGGAATACCATGCTAAAGAAAAATGGACCATAGGGTGCAAAAGGTGAGGAAGGCGTGAGAGGCACATTCTGTCTGCCCTTAGATAAAAGTTTGGAGACAAACTCTCCCTCAGCAGATAAACTGCTATTCTAACCTTCAAACAATCTGAAATTTCCTTCCCTAATGTCTCAGCCCACATGGCTGTTCCTGGACAAACCTTTGGAGACTGGGGTAGCTTCCTCTACGGGCAAGCCATCAGCTTACAGCAGCAAGAAGATATCCCAAAGTGACCCGAACGGAGAGGAGAAGAAGGGGGGCTACTGGAGGCAGGAGCCTAGCACAGGAAAACTTCATCGGCACTCTGGCCTTCCATTTACCCGAATTACCAAGTGTACATGCCCCAACCCCACAGTGCCCCAAACCACAACAACTCCCCCCTTTGAGAATACTCAGACCTGCAGCTTCTGAGCTTTCTCAAACTCCTGGCTTAGAAAATAATTAAGGGAGTCCTTTGGGGTTGATTACAAGTGTGTGGTGCCCTGGAGGCCACAGCAGTTGCATGAGTCCTCCCAATCTTCTCCTGTGCCGAAGCACGTCGCCTCCGGTGGACATGTGGCAGAGGTGTTGTTCTTCTCCCATGCTCACCTTCCTAGCTGGTCGGAAGGGGCAGGGGGTTTTAGGTGGCTTGAAGGTTTGCAGGTATCTTCCCCTGTGCTCAGGACCTTTCTGGTGGCAGAGGACCTGGAGAGTCTCAGTTTTAGGGGATTCTCTGGGTCAGGGTGAGCCGACCATTCAGCCCGTGATGGCTTTAGTCCGGTCCGGTGTATCCAGGAGGCTATACCTTTCACCTTTATGGCGGTTGGGGTGGCCAATAACACAGTGAAAAGTTCCTTCCACCACGGCCTTAGGGACTGTAGGTTCCACTCCTTTACCCAGACGCTATCTCCTGGTTGAAAGGGCTGAAGAGGAGAAGTTAGACTGACGGGGCCCTTTCCTGCATCCACTTGGTTAACTTCCTGAACTGTTTGCCCAACTGTATGAGTTGATTTTTGGTATTTGGAAAATGACCAACTTTTACCACTCCAATTGGTACTTCTTTTTTTTTTCCTTCCCCCAAGGGTAAGCTACTACCCAGCCTAAAAACTTATCAATAATGACTAACACACATTTAAAATTACAATATTTAAGCATTTGGATACAATTTTTGTGCAAGTTCACAAAGCGAATGCAAGAGAAAGGCTTTAATATATAGCCTTTTGCAGAGCCACTTGTACTAACAATTCCTGTTGCAACGAGGAAGTGTTAGGCTGGGTGTCTCTTTGGTTAGAATTTTATAATGATGTTAACATTGTTTCTCCTAAGGCTCTGGCATCTTAAGATATATACCGTTTGGGATACAATAGATAACACAGCCTAATTTAAGGATTTTACAAACTATTAGGCACATGGTATATTTTTACAATATTTACACTAACAACAAATTAACTACAAGACTTAACAATGGCACACATGTTATTAGCAAGATCATATTCAATTAAAAGAGGCTTCTTTTGTAAGGCTTACTATGGAGGTAACAATGTTTTTCAATTTTACAAAAATAAGGGTCTTATTAGCACAGTAGTAGCACATGCTTCACCACTGGTTGCTCTGTTACCTTTACATTACCCTCCTGCTGTGACGAGGCTTTGGTTTTTCTTCAAAGAAATACCTTTTTGTTGAGTTCTAACAAACTCATTTTGCATGTGGCTTTAATTCAGAGCTGTTCCAGGCACGCCCAATTTAAATTTAGCTGGTGACACTCGAGAGGAATTCTTCTTGTCAACAGCTATGGGTGGATTTCTCTCCCCGCTTTGGGCCAGTAATTTACATCTACTACTATTACAGACATAAGCTAATTTACTAGTATTCAGATTTTAACTGTTAACCATTTCAAGTTTGAACTTGGCTTTAAATAGATACAAACCATTCTCACTAGCATTTCATAAACAGGGTTTTGCATTGCCAATTTTTACTTCCCATAACATTAGATGTACAAGATATATTTAAAGCAGTTAGAAGTGAGAGTTTGCCTGCTAATTCCTGCATTTTGACCAAACCCAGCCACACAAGGCTATTTAAGCTTCCCAATAACTTCCACTCCATTTGGAAACTTTTCCACAATATCCAAACTGGATCTTTCTAAAACAAAGTTAGTGGATCTATTTACATTTGAAAAACTTTGACAATTAGAAACTGACCCAAGTCTCTCAACATGTAAACTATTTCCTGCTACCGTTAGTGACTTACTCTGAACTAACAATCACTTTGTTTACATACCCTTCAATTGCAGAAAGCTGTTTGCAGGAGCTATCAGGAGGTTTTATTCTTTCGGGAGCAGTTCTAGGCAACAATTCACTTTCCACAGAAAAGTTCCTTTTCCTCCTTTGCTAGAGACTGCTTCAAAGAAACATTTTCCTGAGCCCCAACAGACTCCCTCTGGGTTTTAGTTACATTCAGATTCCTCCTCCACCAGCATAAGCTGAGAGGTACCTTCTGCCTGCCCCACAGACAGAACACTGGAGACGAATCCTCCTCTTTGAATACAGTTACAATGCTTTTTGATACCTTTTTACAATGTTAGTAATAAGACAAACAACACAAAACATAACACACAAAACACACACTTTGTTGCAACAATAAATCCATGGTTTTGATTTTTAGTTGTTTCACTGGTACCAGTTTTTTCCTTTTTGCAGTTCTAAAAACTAAAAAAAACAGTTTTCTACCCCCTTTGGGGTTGTAGATTATTTCTTAGAATACAAATTACCCTTATATCTTCCTGTATCCTCTATTCCACAAACAGGCCAGGTTTATTACATTCTTCTCTTTCCATTTGCATTTTTTCAGGACACTTAACACATTGTTGTCCAATTCTTTTCCAATCTTTCAACTTCACCAGTTTCTTCTCCCCATAACTTGCTTGCCTAAACATATCATGATTTTAACTTGCTTCTCCATGATTCCATTCATTATATCTTCTTCAGCTTATTAGGGAGTTAACCCACTTCACACATTCACTTTCCCAATTGCTAACCATTTCTGTTCCAAACTTTCAGTTTACATGGGTATTTGGTAAAACATGTTTTTTAAATCCAAAGTACAGCAAACTTTAAATCTTTACTCCTCAAAATGTGTTCTATCTCAGGCTTATCTCTTTGAGAGGCACAGTGAACTGTTTCTGTTTGCTCATTAGCTCTTTCATGGTTAACTAAAATTCTTCACTTTAAGGTTTTTCCTTGACCTGGTGCTGGTATGCTTCAGGCTGGAGACAAAAACCCAGGAGTTGCTTACAGGAGAAATCTTTTCTTCTTCCTGCAGTGTTAAAAGCAGCTGTTTTACAGCTTTTTGTCCATCAGACTTTGTGGGGATTCCGCTCACTGCTGCTTGTACCACCGCCTCGGCTGCAAGTGTTTCCACAATCCCTTTTGTCTTACACCAAATTGGGCTCAACTGCACGACCTCCTTATTGCCGTGTGCCACCGAATCCCATAAGTCAGAACCTAATTGTTTCCAAACGGTTTTGTCAAAAACCATGTCGGGCTTAACAAAAAACCCGCATCTCTGTTCCCATAGTAATAAACGGGACAACGCGTCCGGGGCAAGTTTCTCCCCTTGTTTCTCTGCGATGCGGATCAAAAACTCATGCACCGTTTTTTCTTCAGATGATACAGCGGTACCCATTATAATTCGTGCAGCCGCTCACCTGTGAGCTCAACTCGCCTCTCTCGGACGACCAGGAGCCGCAACCCAAAAAACGGTACCTCCTGAAACAACTCACCTCTCTCGGACGACCAGGAGCCGCGGTGCAACGGTACCTCCTGCAGCAGCTGCACACCCCGCTTTTTCGTTGACGGATCGATCAGTTCCTGCTGAATCGCATCACGTCGGGGTCACCATTTGTTGGGTTTAGACAACCTGGAGTCCCCAGTCTGCCCCCAGCTTCTTTTCATCCGCCGGGGCCACCATTGATTTTGGGTTCATGCGAGCCGGACAAAGCACAGCGACCAATATGATTGCAAGCCAAGTCATTTATTCCAGGGCAAAAACCATCTTATATAATACTTCATGCACTGCTCACATCCTCTTCTTGCAGTTACTGATTGGTTAAGAGTTACAAGCATACACACAGCACAAGCACAAGCTGATTCTCATGGATAGCTTAACATTTCCCACAGCTGCCTAATATTATTCTGTTTACCTCCTGGACACTGAGCTAAGAAAGAAGAAAAGGAGGTGTCCGCCATCCTTGGCCGGCTTCCACCTGCCTAGGCAACCTTATCTAACTCTCACGTCCTTGGGGCCTAGCACTGTAACTTCCCATCCCAGGCATCAGGGCCGCGTAAGGATTGTAGATCCCCACACTCACCCTCCCTGGAACCACCTGTCCAGGGAAAGAGCAGAGGGGGATGTGGCATAGTACCCCTGGAGCTGCCTCTCCCAGCCTGAGAGGCGGGGAAAGTGACCCAGATGCTGCAGGCCTGGGAAAGTGGAAGAGAAGTAAAGACCTCCAGGAACTGCAGAAGGAGCAGAGAAGGGACTGAGGGGACAGAATTACTGGGCTGTGGGGAAGGTTAAAAGGGGGCTTATTAGACACCCCACATTATTCAGACCACTTTAAGCATTGATTAGCAGCATTTAGAAAAGTGATCCTACATCATGTGTGTCTGTCACAGAACCAACCGATGTGAGTGGCATTGATTGGCACACTACTTAGCAGTCTCAGTGTGGTGGCCATGGACTAATTGGGCATGGTGCATAAACTATTCTTTCACCCTTGAAAGTGATCTTAGTAGGTTTGGCATATTCACAGGACAGTGTGGGAGCACATAGACGTCTCCTGTCTGCTGTACCTGTCCTATGGATAAAAGACAGCTTTTGTTTCTAGGGCTGTCAGCCTGGCAGGTTTCATGATCAATAAAAATTAAAATAGAAAAGAAGTGTTTCTCAGTCAGGTTACTATGAATCTCTAGTCATTAACCTATTGGTAAAATATTCAATATCCCATCTAAAAAGTTGTCCAGTCCTTCCTCTACTACTCCATATACTATGTTTGATTTCTGTCTTTGTAAGTTTCTTTTTTTTCTGAGACAGGTATGTCAATATGTGTTTGTTGAGTACAGCTTAAGAATCCAAGATAGTAACGGTGAGGACGGCCATTTATAATGAGCGTGGATTAATCTAATTAGAGGTGGTATTCTGTGAGGGACTATGAGAAAGAAGAAGAGGAATGAGCAGCAGTATTCGGTGGCTTGGAACTGAGTCTTTAATGCAATAAGAACTTTTGATAGATACTAAAATTTAACTAGAGAATGGTAATGAAACATCTTCTATAGAACTTGTCTACCTGTAATTCTTCCATGTGACCTGAGCCTGTGCTGAAATTATTTCCAACTGCCACTTCTTTAGAATAGCCTTTCTGAAAATAACTATATGATGTTCCAGTGCGAAAATATCAAGTATTACTGAATTCCCACTGAGATGCTACAACCAGAAATAAGCATAAATTGAATAATGGGATATGGTGTCATCTGCTCAATTAGTAGACTTAGTCATTGTTAGTTGAATAACTTTGTGTTTGGAAGAACGTAAGTGTAGTCAACATGTCTGGCTTTGAGTGTAGTATGTGTGTATTTATCTTTATTTTATTTATTATTTGTATTATTGTAGTGCCTAGGAATGTATGTATGTATGTTTATATCTCCTGTTGTCATACTTAACACAAATTTGCCGCCGTCAGTGTAGACCCAGCCTGTGATTCCATGATTAGTGTTGCAAATAAACTGCTGGCGGAATGCTGGATATTTCTCTCTCTCCTCCCACAATCCATGGCTCACACTGCTTTCTGCTCAAGGGAAAATGCTGCTTTAACATGTTGCAGAGCTGAGTGAAGAACCTGGAGGCTGCAGAATTAAAGACATCACGTTTCACAGCTTCTTGAATAGTGCCTTCTCCTAAAGCGAAGTATCATGTAGAGACGGGGGAGGATGGCAGGGAATAGTTGTACCAAGGGGATTTCATGGGATGTTCTTCTTTTGTTAATTTCTCAACTAGTTAATTGCGACCCAACATCTACTCACTTGCAATTCACATTTATAATAACTACTGATCTGCTGTGTTTGTATTATGTATTACACCATTATTAATGTAATATATGATGTTAAAATGTTATGGTTGCAAAGTCAAGTACTTGAAAGTTAGTAAATACAATAATTAAGGTTGCAGGTGCAATTTTAATTTTCCTCCTAGTCCAGTGGCACACCAAGAGGGGATGCGGGGGATGCCCCCAGGCGCTGTCCAGGGGAGGGACACCAGCCAGGCCCTCCTCAGAGGAGCCACCCCCTATCACAGGCAAGCACCAGGGCATCCTCCTGGCCCAGCCACCCCTGCACTGAGCACAAAGAGGGTACCCACAAACTCCCTCACGCCCCCCCCCACAGTGGGGGGAGAGTAAAAAATGGGCCCACATGCACCCCCTTGCGTGGCGTTGCTGCTGCTGATGTTGCCGGGGGGCAGTGGAACATGGGCTGCAGACATCCCCCTATGGGGCACAACCTATGGGGCGGTGCCAATGTAAGTATGGCCCCAGGCACCAGAGATCCCCAGTAATTCACTGTCCTATAATGTATGTATTGTGATACAATCTTTATTTACATGATCATATAGTAATTTTCCTTAGAACCTCTGCCTCACTCAATTCACAGGATGGATAGTTCTCATTCAGTGTGAAGGTATTCAGTTTGGTTTTCTTAATCCTCGCCTTACGATGCGTGTGGAGGATATCTGCATAATTGACTGCACACCATAAAAATCCTGAACGAATACAAAATTACTAATTTCCTTATGGGCTATTGCAACTGAGAGCGCTCAGCATTCACTCAGCCAACACACGGCTCAAGTTGGGTTACCTAGAAAATGAGGAACACACAATGGCCACCTGTGAAAAGTTTTGTTTAAATGACTTGCCCAGCATCACTTAACAATTCTGTGGCAGAGACAAGGATTGAAACCAGTTCTTCAGCATGGTATTCAACTGCCTGAACCATGAGGCGATCCTTTCTTTTCATGCAGAACTCTACCTTACTCACCACATTCCAATCATCTTCCACAATTGAGGCAGGTGACCTAGAGATAACAGGCAACTTTTATTCCTGCATTCCCTAACTTAAAGTGTTGACTTTTCATCTTAAGTTTATTTTAATGTCGTTTTAAATGTAACTTAAGTTTTTTGGGTTTTTTAAATTTTAAAATTGGGGGGCAGGAAGGGACTCCCAAGCATTTCATCATATTGACGCCCAATGGGTCATCAGCAGGATTTGGATCTTTAGATCAACAGCAGAGACTTCTACCACCTGAACTAACATAGTTAACTGCTTTCTGCTGCTCCTGGTATCTTTTATGTGAATCAGCCATATGCTGGGGACAGAAACACACTTTGCCAGTGGGTTTCACAGCTATTTGTAAGACAGCAAAGGACTCAGTTCCAGATTCTATAGGGCAGTGTTCTCTAGTGGTTACAAACCCTCCTTGCTTCCCTCCACCCCAGTCTTTCCCTGTCCCCTTCTGCTTCAAGGCTTTCTTCCCATCTGCTGTCCCTATACCCTGTCATCCTTGCTCTTATTTTCCTCTGATTTCTTCCCCTAAATTCCTGCCCAATCAATTTCACAAAGACCATGGAACCATCTGATAATGTGTCCTGAATTCATATGCTTCATCCAGAGATATTATATGCTTCAAATTAAATATAATTTGGGTAGATGATAAAGGCAGTGTTGCAACTGAGCAGTCCTAGATTGTTGTCATGGCTCTGCCACTAATGATGTGTGGTTTGGGACAAGTAATTTAATCTTTCTGTGTCAGTTTCCCCATCTGTAAAATTGAAATAATACTGAACCACCTACCTACCAGAGGTATGGCATGGATTAATTAATCAGTGTCTGTGCTTTGAACATGTGAAGTGATGCATACATTGTACATTTTCTTAGTAATAGTATCTTTATAAACCCTCTGTTCTGAAAAACTCCAATAGCAACTGATAGAGTGGCAATTTATTTTCATGACAATGCTGTTTTGTTTATTTTTGAAAAGGATACTTTTCAATTGTAAAAAAAGGGCCAGAGGCTAGATATAAATTCTTGCATATTCTTTTAAGTTCTGCATTTTGAAAAAGTTGTAGTGTGCAGTGTAAAAACAGATCAAATGACATGGTTTATATAATAGCACAGATCAGTTATTGATCTGCTAAGGGTCCTTTGAGAGAGGCTATGTCTACACTGCAGCGGTAATTCGAATTAGCTTAATACGACTTTCAGCAGCTGATTTATAGAAATGCGACTGTCCAGCCAGGTCAAAACAGGGCACTGTGGGATAGCTCCCAGGGTCCAATAAATTTGAATTAAAAAAAATCATGTCTACGCTGACACTAATCTGATTTAATAAATTCGAATTAGGCACTACACCACTTGCAGAGGTGGTCTTATTAATTCGCTTTCACAGGCACCTTAATTCAAATTAACAGTGGTGCCAGTGTAGACATGGGTATTGTTAAATCGAATTAAGTGACTTTAATTTGATTTAAGTCACCAGTGTAGACCAGGCCTAAGTGGACAGTATAATGTTATATACTCTGTGTACAATGAATCAATAAGCCGGCTTTAAAAGAAAAAATGATCATTTAGAGAGTATGTGTGCCTGTCTAGCTAAAACATCATTTCCCAACAGAAGAGACAGCCAAATTGGGGAATACTTTTTTTTTTTTTAATCTAGCCTGCTGTGAATTCTGTCATATTTCTATTCTTATGCTTGCATCTTATAGACTGCACTTATTTACATTTATATAAGGAATTAATTGTCATCAGCATGAAGGTGATTGGGACCTTTTTTCCAGCTAATATTATTCATAAAATTCTTATAACGCCTTTCAGTTGATGAATCCCAAAGCCCTGTACAAACTATATATATGCTATATAGGAATTGCTTCTTCCCACCACTAAAATGCAAACAGTTCATGGAGCAGGGAGGAGAGTATGGTATGGTGTGGCAGAATAGAAAAGCAACAATATCCAATAGTTTAGGAACAGAAATAAAGAAGAAAGCCAGGCAGGGGTCAATTAGATTGGTAAGAAGGAGTTCCTGCCTCAAAGCACTTATGAAGAGAATGAGCCTTTTCTCATTTACACTGAATACTTTGCACACCGTTCTGGTAATGTAAAGTATCTTAGGTTTGGTCAACACACAGTTTGGGGATTGGTACTGGTATATCTTTTTCAGATAGGAAAATAGGAATGTGCTTTTTATTTAATTGAAATGGTTATACTGGTACAACTTTTACTGTGGATGCAGTTATACCTGTATTAAAGGTACCTTTATTCTGGTAGAGATCAATCCCCTCCCAGTACGGGAATAGCTTTACTGGCATAAAGCAACTTTATATCAGTATAACTGCCTCATTACTGGGAGAATTGCACTTCTTTAATTTGAACTGGTATAGATAAAGCAGTACAATGTCTGTGAGTAGACAAGGCCTTAAAGTGAGTGCAAAAGTGGTTAACACCTATTTTAAGGCATTGTTACAAGGTGGCTTTAAAGGGTCTTTGTGTAAAATGAAAATCAAACCCTAAATATACAAGGCAGACAATGGCTAGGATGGGAAGCAGAGGCTCAGATACAGTGACCTACCCAAGGATTTCAGAAAAGCAGACTTTGACTCCCTCAGGGAGCTGATGGGCAGGATCCCCTGGGTGGCTAATATGAAGGGGAAAGGAATCCAAGAGGGCTGGCTGTATTTTAAAGAAACCTTATTGAGGGCACAGGAACAAACCATCCCATTGTGCAGAAAGAATAGCAAGTGTGGTAGGCAACCAGCTTGGCTTAACAAAGAAGTCACTGGTGAGTTTACACACAAAAAAGAAGTTTACAAGAAGTGGAAGCTTGGTCAGATGACTAGGGAGGATTATAAAAATACTGCTTGAACATGCAGGAATGAAATCAGGAAGGCCAAAGCACAATTGGAGTTGCAGTTAGCAAGGGATGTGAAGTGGAACAAGAAGGGTTTCTGCAGGAATGTTAGCAACAAGAGGAAGATTAGGGAAAGTGTGGGCCCCTTAGAGAATGGGGGAGGCAACCTAGTGACAGAGAATGTGGAGAAAGCTGAGGTACTCAATGCCTTTTTTCCCTCTCTCTTCACTGACAAGGTCAGCTCCCAGACTACTGCAGTGGGTGGCACAGAATGGGGAGGAGGTGAACATCCCGCAGTGCTGAAGGAACAGATCCAAGACTATTTAGAAAGACTGGACATACACGAGTCTATGGGGCCAGATGCACCCAAGGGTGCTGAGGGAGTTAGCTGATGTGATTTCAGAGCCATTGGCTATTATCTTTGAAAGCTTGTGGCAACGGGGGGAGGTCCCTGATGATTGGAAAAAAGCAAATATAGTGCCCATCTTCAAGAAAGGGAAGAAAGAGGATCCAAGGAACTATAGGTCAGTCAGCCTCACCTCAATCCCTGGAAAAATCATGGAGCAGGTCCTCAAGGAATCCATTTTAAGGCACTTAAAAGAGAGGAAGGTGATCAGGAGCGGTCAACATGGACTCACTAAGGGCAAGTCATTCCTGACCAACCTGATTGCTTTCTATGAAGAGGTGACTGGTTCTGTGGATGAGGGGAAAGCAGTGGACATGATATACTTTGACTTTAGCAAAGCTTTTGATACGGTCTCCCACAGTATTTTTATCAGCAAGTTAAAAAAGTATGCGTTGGATGAATGGACTATAAAATGGATAGAGAATTGGTTAGAGCAAAGGGCTCAACGAGTAGTGATCAATGGCTCCATGTCTAGTGTGACAGGGCCAGGCCTGACGGCTTTGCCAGAGTGTGGGAAGGCAGATATATCAGCCCCAGGCTCAACAAAGCCCTGTTCCCTGGGTGACTCAGCTGGGGGCTGATTAGGCAGTTAGGCCACCTGGGGCTGCTTAACCAATCAGGCCAGCTGGGTCCAATCAGGAAGCCCCGCCCCAAACACTTAAAAGCCTGCAGGGCAGGCAGGCAGTTGTGGGTTGTGGAGTCGGGAGAGAGGAGGTGTGGAGGACGGATGTTGGAGTTACAGTTGGAGTTAGTTATAGTTTGGAGTCAGTTACAGTTTACAGCTTTGGAGGTTTGCAGCTCGAAAGCCTGCAGTTGGAGTTGGCGGCTTGGAGCTGGCAGGCTGCAGCCTGCGGCCGGCAGCCTACAGAGGCTTGCAGCTTCCACAGCTGTTACCGCAGCCCCGAAGGGCAGAATACCTGGCTGGAGACGCAGGGAGCGGTCTACAGGCTACCCCAGAGGGAAGGTAGCAGTACCCAGAGGCAGAGCGGGCCCTGGCTACCCCCCCCCCCGATCCTTCCCCAGCTGCACCACCGGCCAGGCCTGCAGAGCGCAAGACCCACGAGGGCGGAGTACCTTACCCCCCCCCGCCCCAACCTTGCCACACTAGCTGGCAGCCGGTCACAAGTGGAGTGCCCCAGGGGTTGGTCCTAGGGCCAGTTTTATTCAACATCTTCATTAATGATCTGGAGGATGGGGTAGATTGCACCCTCAGCAAGTTTGCAGATGACAGTAAGCTAGGGGGAGTGATAGATACACTGGAAGGGAGATATAGGATAAAGAAGAACCTAAACAAATTGGAGGATTGGGCCAAAAGAAATCTGATGAGGTTCAACAAGGACAATTGCAGAGTCCTGCACTTAGAATGGAAGAATCCCATGCACAGCTACAGACTGGGGATTGACAAGCTAGGCAGCAGTTCTGCAGAAAAGGATCTGGGGGTTACAGTGGATAAGAAGCTGGATATGAGTCAGCAGTGTACCCCAGTTGTCAAGAAGGCTAATGGCATATTGGGCTGCATTAGTAAGAGCATTGCCAGCAGATCACGGGAAGTGATTATTCCCCTGTATTCAGCATTGGTGAGGCCACATTTGAAGTATTGTGTCCAGTTTTGGGCCCCCCACTACAAAATGGATGTGGACAAGTAGGAGAGAGTCCAGTGTAGGGCAACCAAAATGATTAGGGGGCTGGAGCACAAGACTTATGAGGAGAGGCTGAAAGAACTAGGCCTGTTTAGTCTGCAGAAGAGAAGAATGAGGGGGGATGTGATAGCAGCCTTTAAGTACCTGAAAGGGGGTTCCAGGGAGGATGGATCTAGGCTGTTTTCAGTGGTGGCAGATGACAGAACAAGAAGCAATGGTCTCAAGTTGCAGTGGGGGAGGTCTAGGTTGGACACGAGGAAAAAGTTTTTCACTGGGAGGGTGGTGAAGCATTGGATTGGGTTACGTAGGGAGGTGGTGGCATCTCCATCTTTAGAGATTTTAAATCTCTGGCTTGACAAAACCATTGCCAGCATGATTTAGCTGTGGATTGCCCTGCTTTGAGCAGTGGGTTGGACTAGATGACCTCCTGAGGTCCCTTCCAGCTCTGTGATTCTATGATTCTAAGGTGGGACAGCAAGTCAGCCATAGATCTGGGAATAAAACCAGTCCATTAAGTACCAGTCCTGAGCTCTGTTCACTCCATCATGTTGATATATTGCATTATTGGATTATATGTAGTATTATTGACTAGATCTGTGAGAAACCTGCCATTTTCAGTACTTGTGGATTTTGAGTATATAAAAGAGCAAGTTTTGTTCGCAATGGCATATTGTTCAGGTCTCCTTAAGTTTTTGAATTCATACATACACTAAAGTTTTAGGCTACCTCCTGTAAAAGTCTCTCATCCAACCTATCAATTCCCCCTAACAGCAAGTTAGATTTTCTCCTACCTTGGTATCTTCTAGGAGAATGGCTCATGTTGCCCCTTTTGGCTAAAGCAGTGAGTCAATATTCACAGCTTTGCAAAGTTGTCTTCTTTAAGAAGAACTGATGATATGCGTCAGATATATGCTCAATGTAAACTTGTTTATTTACAAAGAATGTACACAGGGCCCAGTTTCTTTGAACACAATAGGAACAAACAGCAGCAGTTTGTTTCCGTGCACAGAAATCCACAGGTCTGCCACTCCAGTGAGTTCTGTGCCCCAAAAGCTCAGCTGTCATTCAGCGTGACATGGAAAACTCTGACCATTCCCTTCAGCTATGTTTATTACATAAATGGGCTTTATTTGTTTTCATGTCTGTGGAGCCCAAAGCAGGCTGTTCGGCACACCTACCAGCTTTAAAGAAGTCTGTGATTGTCTTTGGATGCTAAGTCTTGTCTACACTCAAAATTTACCAGCATTACTGTCAATAGAAGCTAACCCCCTTAAATGGCCAGT
>ML675616.1:111128203-111141992 GCA_007922155.1 Mesoclemmys tuberculata | reverse complement strand
GGCAGGGAGGGCAAGTGGGTATGGGGAATATGGCTGTGGGGATGCCAAGTGAGGAAAAGGGGGTGTGGAAGAGAGGAGGGGGCCAAACAGGAAAGTGAGCTTGTGGGGAGGGATGTGGCAGTGAGCAGGGTGGGGTCATGGCCAGAAGAGGTGGGATGGAGAGCTAGCCTCCCCAAGGGGAAGCTTTCACTATGCTGCCCATGACCTTTGCCCTTTTAAAATCACCAGGCCTCCTCAAACTCACTGGGTCCCTCAGCAATTGCTCCTTTTGCACCCCTCCCTTCCCCCATCAGCAGGCCTGGTGGTAGAGCCTGTCTGCCTGTCCTCATATCCTGTAGTTGAAAGACAGGAATGTACAGCTGTGAGTGAAGAAATCAGATTCCACTGCATGCATCAAATAAGGAGATCTAAAAGTCATGTTGGAAGGTGTTTGGGGTTGAAAGCTACTATATCACTCTATGATATTATTAATAATATATCATTTAATTTTTCTGTTACTGATTTTAAAAAATTAAATTTTAAACACTGCATTAAAGCATGAAATATGAGAGGCAAACTGCTAAGAGTGAGGGAGTGCATTGTGATGGCTCTCAGTCCATTTTTTACTTGCTCTCTTGTGCCTCAGTATTGCAGCTCGGGTGATGAGTAATATAGAGCAAGAGAAGGACAGAGGGGAAAACCTAATCTCTACATTTCCTGGATTCTACTTATTCTCGGCTTTGCTAATTTGTGTGGACTGGGCTCGTCCTAATGACTATTGACATCAATGGAAAGACTCTCGCTGACTTCAGTGAACACTGGATCAGGACCTTATTGCTTAAGAAAGGTGACAAATTGACAGCACTGCAGATTGAACCCTGCCATTTGTAAATTAGTTGCATAAAGCACAGGTACTAGCAGCATGAACTTCTCCCATGCTGCCCTGCCAATATACATCAAACCTGACCCCAAAGGACCATCTTTAGTGGGAGGGGGTAATTTGGTGTCCAGGGAAAATGAAATCCTTGATTTCCCTCTTCAGAATGAAGGAAAAGAAAGCCAATTAGTATGAGCTGCCTAGCAATGAAAGGCTCTCAGTCCACTAATCACTTCTCTGAGCTGTCCAGCCCCCTTGGTTTGAGTTTTAACAATATGTGCTTGGTTTTCATTTTTCTACTCAATAGGATATTACATCTCACTGAATCTCTTGGTCTTCCACACACCAAAGGCTTAATGCTTGAGAGATGCCGTTCAATCCTCTGGTTTACTAGGAGCTGATAGTTAATTACACACTGTCTAATCTCATTAGCCCAGGTGAAGAGAACTCCCCTAGAGAAATTTTGAATAAATCAACTGAATGAGATTGCAAACCACTTTGCAGTAGAAAACTACAAGTGATTCTTAAAGGTACAACACATGCTTCTTGTGCTGGCAAACAATAAGGTATCTTCCACGATGTGGATGGATTCTTGTAAGATATCCATCACTCCAGTTAACTTGAGGAAAGTTCAATAGCAAATACACACTTCAAATTTTTGTGCCTTTCTACAGAAATGTTTCTTGAAAAGTCATACTTCACAAATACCAAACCTTCCTTTCAGGGAAAGAGCTTTCCAACTTTCCAGAAATAGATGTACTATAGAGCCCTATACTGCTTTTGTTCTGAATTTGTAATTCCATCAGAGTTCTACCAAGAATCAAGGCCAGAGTGGCCCATTGAATAGAAGAATCCTAGAATCATAAAAGATTAGAGTTGGAAGGGACCTCAGGAGGACATTTGGTCCAACCTCCTGCTCAAAACAGGACCAACCCCAACTAAATCATCCCAGTCTGGGCTTTGTCAAGCCAGGCCTTAAAAACCTCTAAGGATGGAGATTCCATCACCTCCCTAGGTAACCCATTCCAGTGCTTCACCACCCTCCTAGTGAAAAAGGTTTTCCTAATATCCAACCTAGACCTCCTCCCACTGCAACTTGAGACCATTGCTCCTTCTTCTGTCATCTGCCATAGTGAGAACAGCCTAGTTCCATCCTCCCTGGAGCCCCGCTTCAGCTAGTTGAAGGCTGCTATCAAATCCCCCCTCACTCTTCTCTTCTGCAGACTAAGCAAGCCCAGTTTCCTTGCTCTCTCCTCATAAGTCATGTACTCTAGCACCCAAATAATTTTTGTTGCTCTCCCTGGTTCCTCTCCAATTTTTCCAACAAAACTAGCCCCAGGACTGACCTCTGGGGCACTTCACTTATTACTGGCTTCCAACAGACATCAAGCTGCTGATCACTACACATTGAGCCCAATGATCTAGCCAGCTTTCTCTCCACTTTATAGTTCATTCATCCAAACCATATTTCTTTAACATCATTGCCAAGAATACCGTATCAAAAGCTTTGCTAAAGTCGAGATATATCACACCCACCGCTTTTCCCACATCTACAGAGCCAGTCATCTCATCATAGAAGGCAATCAGATTGGTCAGGCATGACTTGCCCTTGGTGAATCCATGCTGATTGTTCCTGATCACCTTCCTCTCCTCCAAATGCTTCAAAATGGATTCCTTGAGGAGCTGCTCCATGATTTTTCTGGCAACTGAGGTGAGGCTGACCCGTCTATAGTTCCCCAGCTGCTGCTCCTTCCTTTTTTTGAAGGTAGGCACTATATTTGCCTTTTTTCCAATCGTCTCAATGTGGCTCATGAGCTTTGATAGTATAACCATTTTGTATTCAAATAGCAATCTCACATATGTCAATAAAATCATGGTGACATCAGATGTGGAACTTGGGTCCTCCTTCTTATGAAAGCATAGGTCCCTGCCACTTGAGCTAAAGGAGGATCTCTAAGCAGTATAGGGCTTATGGCTCACCCACTTCACCAATAATGCTTCTTTCCAATAAAGAGCAGTGGTACATATTCACACTAGCCAGTCTATTACAGTGTAATAGGACTTATGTTCCTCAATGTGACATGATCGTTCAGAACAGAGTGCATCCAATTTGAAAACTGG
This sequence comes from Mesoclemmys tuberculata, assembly GCA_007922155.1. Lineage (NCBI taxonomy): Eukaryota > Metazoa > Chordata > Testudines > Chelidae > Mesoclemmys > Mesoclemmys tuberculata. The sequence goes on along the minus strand of ML675616.1, from coordinate 111,139,015 downwards.
GATTCAGTGGATTCCTCACTCTAGGAACCTACTTTAAATATGGCAAAATCTTCCAGAATTTTAATGGTCACTGTTGCAAAACCTGATGATATTTGTTGTAAACATATTCAAATCTTATATTGCTACTACACGTACAATGAGCAGTACAAAATCCAGGACTCATTTGTACATACATTGTTTCCTTTTTCAGTTCATGTAGGTTCACGTCCCTTAATTTCATTTTGAGTTTGAACAAACTCAGAAATTCAAAACAAAATTCAGCTGAAACCACCAAACTTTGCATGGTTTCCAGTAAAACCATGTGAATCCCATGTGAGTTCCACCTGGCTTCCATCCAACGCCCCAGGATCACGTGAAATTCAACTCTTTTGGCTGAAAGTTTCATGAACCTCATTGAACCCTGACTCTAACTCAATTTTCAAGCATGTAACAGAGTTCAAAATGTAACTCCTTCCAGATTCTTTTATAAAGTTTCACACAGCTCCAACTGTATGGACACTATGGTGATGGGAGATCATACAAGTAGCTACATAGACATGTGTAAGTGACAGAGTTTTCATTGCTTCTTGCTGTATATTTAGAAGCCAGCTAAGCTAATAATAGTTGAAAATTAAACATAGATTCATTTCTTTCAGCATAGTTTGAGGCTAGCATTTGTAACCCAAAATCCCATGGGGATTCCTGTCTTCACGACACTGACTATAAACTCAAAGCAAGTATTCGGAACACACAATACAGCAAACTGTGCTGCCTGAGATTTCCACATCTGCCACCCACTCATTTTCGCACTGAGGGGCAGTGGAAGATGGAAATAACTCTGACTCCCACACATAGAAATTGCACATTCCTGGTCAATTTATTTTGATTGATCATCAAATCTCACCATGAAAGGTGCCTACAAAACCCAAGTAGGATTACTGAGGACATATAAAATACGTAAGTGAGGAATTTAAGATTGTTGGAGGTGTTCTCCTTAGCATGATTAGGGGTCAATGCAAGGCTGGCATCACTGTACCCTACTCATCATACACAGTGAATTATCTATACTATGAATTTCTTTTTTTCTGTTAAGGTTTAAAACAACACTGTCCGAATCATTAGTGAACCTAGGCCCTTTCTGTAAGAACAGAAAGTATTTAGTCTTAATCTTCTGGCCAAATCCCAATGTGGAATTTCTTTCACTTGAATTCTCCAGGCAGCTTCAAATGGATATCTCATTCAGCTGATGCCCTAAATTGTTACCGTGTTTTGTTAAACAGCTGCTGCATTTCCATGGCCGTGCAGTGAACACTAAGCTTAACAAGCCCATGTGTGTGTGGTATTTGCATGTTGATCTCTAAGAACACTAGGATTTGCTGCATTTTTATATATTTTATATATTTTGTGTGAACTACTGCAATATATGAAAGGAGCCACTGTCATGTAAATTCATGTACTCAATGAAATATAAATCCAGTATATAAATGCACACTGTTCCTATGGCATTCTTACATTCCATATTTTATTTCCCCTGGGAGCTAAGTTACAGGAGTGTTGTAAGTTGATGTTTGTAAATTATATTGAAATCCTTCCATTTCTGTAGCTCCTTTTATGGAAAGTATTTCCAAAATTATTTTTCATTATATTTATGGTAATTTTATCCACTAGGCCATTTGGAGAACTATCATAATCAAATGAACACAAGGGACCAAATTCACAAAGCCAGGGGACTTACCCCAGAGTTGATTTTGCCACTGTAGGGAGTGTTCTATTAACACTAATATTTTTTCAACAAATGCAACATAGAATATACTGATCAAACTTGCATGCCCAGCCCCTATGTTCCCGGGCCTTATAGAATGCTTTAATTTTGTTCTTGTCATGTTGGTCTCAGGATATGATGGAGACAAGGCAGGTTTCATTGATTCATGAAGGGACCCTTCAGATCATCTAGTCTGACACCCTGCGTAACACAGGCCATAGAACTTCTCCCAAATAATTTATGTATTTTTGAAAAACATCCAGTTTTGATTTTAAAATTGTCTTTGAAGGAGAATCCACCACTGCCCTTGGTAAATTGGCCCAATGGTTAATTACTCTCCCAATAAAAATGTAAGCCTTATTTCCAATCCTTGAGTCTATCACTAAGAGACACATTTTCTCGTCTTTTAATCATTCTTCTGGCTCTTCTCTAAACCCTTTCAAATTTATCAACATCCTTCTTGAATTGCAGGCACCTGAACTGGACACAGTATACCAGCAGCGGTCTCCAAGTGCCAAATACTGAGGTAAAATAATCTCTTTACTCCCACTTGAGTTTCCCCTTTTTATGCATCCTGGGGTCTCATTAGCTTATTTGGCCACAGTGTCACATAGGGAGCTCATGTTTGGCTGATTATCCACCACAACCCCCAAATCTTTTTCAGAGTCACTGCTTCCCAGGATAGAATCCCTCATCCTGTAAGTTGTTTGTTCCCATAGGTATATATTTACCTGTATTAAAATGCATATTCTTTGCTTGTGCCCAGTTTACCAAGCAATCTAGACCGGTCTGAATCGGTGACCTGTCCTCTTCATTATTTATCATTTCCCCAGTTTTGTGTAATTTGAAAACTTTATCAGAGGTGATTTAATGTTTTCTTCCAGGTCATTGATAAAGAGGTTCAATAGTGTAGGGCCAAGAACTGATCCCTTGGGACCCCGCAGGAAACAGTGCCACTCAATGGCGATTCCCCATTTACTGTTAGGCTTTTGAGACCTATCAGTTAGCCAGACTTCAATCTGTTTAATGTGGGCCATGGTAGTTTGATATCATTCTAGCTTTTTAATTTAAACATCATGCAGCACAAAGTCAAACATCTTACTGAAGTCTAAGTATCTCATACCCAAACCATTATCTTTATCAACCAAACTTGGAAGAAGAAGAGTTCTGTGTAAACCCAAAAGCTTGTCCCTTCCATCAACAAAAGTTGATCTAATAAAAAATATTACCTAACTGACCTTGTCTCTGAATTTTTAATGGCAAGGAACAGTGTAGTTTTCCTTGATTGCTCAAATAACAAGCAAGCTGTTCTTTAGAGGTGATATTACCAGTTTCTTTTCAGAAACCATATGCAGAGTAAAGCATATTAACATCTCTATATCTGTTTTATGTGAACTACTTTATGTGAACATTTGGCTTTCATAGTTTTTAAGTGGAAATATTGCAAATACACTGAGCTATTTCTATTTATTATTTATTTCTCTTTATAATATAAAAGAGCAGCCACTTGGTTTTTGCTTTTTATTTTTTATTTTTTATTTGAAAGGGGAAAGGATGAATTGATGAATAATTCAGTTGTTCATGTTTATGCAAAACGTTAAGAGAAGCGAATCAGAACTCTGAACATATCCAAACATTTCCAAGATTGCTCCCACCTACACACTTTGTGCAGAAAGAGCCTTTGGGTCAAAATCTGCCAGTGCTGCTCAAGGAGAAAAACAAAATGAACCTGAATTTTTATATCAGAATTTATGGATTGGAAAATTGGACGTTAACTTAAAATTAGGGGAGGATGACCTGCCTTCCACCACATAAGGGAATAAAGGGTTGCCTTACATCCCTTTTTCCCTTGAGAAGGCTACCCACATTGTGGGTCACAGACCAATGGGAGATCATGTGGGTGAGAGATGGGTGCACAAATAGATGGAGCATTGGTTCTGGCCACGGCAGAGCTGAGCTGGCATAGAGGGGAAGAGTGAATCTGCTCCTGGTGTAGCCCAGAAGCCCATTACTTCCCCTGTGATGTAAGAGGATGGGAACCAGAGAAGGAATTGTAACTCCATGGCCTGCTCTTGTGGCAGTACAGCTTCACAAAGCCTTTGAGTGGGTTCTACATTTACAATATAGCCTTTACCTGTGAACTTAACCCATTTTCACCCTGATCCCACAATCCTTGTATATCCACACCTCCACCTGAAGAAATTAGCCCAATTTAATGTGCTTGAGAAAGATCAGTCAAAACAAAATGCTTTCTTGGACAGGTGTACTGCACGGGAAACCAGATGAGCTAGGGGCTTGCCTACATTTTGAAAATTAATTTGGATGAAGGGAGGGCATGAATTTAAAGCACAATAAATAGTTTCCTATGTGGACACTGTTATTCTGGAATCAGAGTGAATTTTTTCCACTTTGGCTTAGTCCACTAGATTAAGGCAAATAGGACAAAATAAAAATTTCCACTTGGGAAGCTATCCTAGAATAGCTATCCGTTTATTTCTCTGTGTGGATGATAGGACTACAGTTGTATCCTTCTATTTTTTGGGGGAAGGATTGTGTACTTTTGTTTTTGTTGCTTTGCCTGCTTTTTAAAAAAATCAGATGTTGCTGTATGTGATATTCCCAAAAGGGTTAATTGTAAAAGTCAGCTCTGAGAAGTTGCTAAGCAACAATGTTCTGCCCTCAGGATCAATGATCAACCAATGGCAATTTGTTCTGCTGATGTAATGTATATAAGTTAATATTCTTTCTTGAGAACTGTGTGGATAGGGTTCTGTGAAAACTTATCTGAACTGATTTCTTCTGCTTCTGGAGTTTAATTAATCCCTCCTAATAAAAGTAATTGTTTTTCTAATTAAGGTCCAGTCCCTTAATAATTATTATTCCAAATATAACAAAGATACTAACTAACAAAAGTCCATCAAAATTAGTTCATTTTTTCAGATTTTTAGATCTGTTAGTCTTGCTGGAGACAAATTGATTTGTTTTCATTATCTTAAAGGGTTAATTATAATAAATACATATTACTATTGCACACCATGTGCTTTCTGGAAGTGAAGGGGGTGGAGGAATGGGAAGGATTAGCAGTCCAATAATTTAGTCTCATGAGTAAGGTTTGCAAGATCAGGCCCAAGACTTTTAAATAATATACTAGTTTTAATAAATTGCATATTGTTTTAGAATTTAGTTATATAAAATGCCCTGATTCACACAGATATATTTTGGATGCTTACCTGAGTCCCTCAATCAAATCACTTAGTACTGATTTTATGAAAAATATGAGATTGTACTTTTTTACTTAATGACTGTTGAATGAGGTTCAAGATTTAGAACTCTGGGCCAGATCCTTTGCTGAAGTCAGGGGTTATACCACATTATGCCAGCTAAAGGTCTTGCCTTTTGGTATAGTAGAAAAAAAATGTACAGGGAAAATCCTAACTTCAATACAGCTAGGATTTCACCTTTAGTGACTAATTTTTTATATTCCTCTGCAAAAGCTTCAATGAGCTTCACAAAATCTATCCCTGCAGCCTTTCTACATGCAGCTCTCCCATTGATTTCAGTGAGAGGTACACACACCATACACTGCAAAGCCAGGTTCAAATTTAAATCTGTAAAATTTCTTCTTAAAGTATTCTGATATTTATAATCTTTTCTGATTAACTTCCAGAAATACTCCATGCTTTCTGATTAGATAAGTCGTTATTATAACAGTTTGAGTTTGTAGAAGTCATTAACTACAGTTACCCCAGAACTATTGGCCTCCTCCATTTAAAAACAGAGATATTGAATGTCTCTGTGTTCATTTTGCTATATTTTATTTATATTTATATTCAGCCATGTTTTGAAGACTGACTAAGCTCAAATAAAATCTAAACTTATTTTTAAGTTCAAAATATTTTGGTAACATTTGTTTTGTTTTTACACATTTCACACATTTTCATACAACTTGACACATCCTCTGTCTGGTGGAGATAAACATACATGCTTTTGGGAGAAACAGGTCCTCAGCATCTCAGGAAATCAGACCCAAGGATGTTAATTTGGGCACCCAAATTTAGACTTCAACCAGCAAGGTATTTAATTATGTGCTTAATTTTAAGCACTTGAGTAGCAGCTTTGGCTTTAATGTGATATTAAAAGTGCTTTGCTAGACCGGGACCTTAAAACACTTTTCTGAAAATTTGTTTGAATATCTGCAGATGTTCATTCATCTCTAGTTAGTATCTGATAGCTACTGAGTGGAACTTCAGTGTGCAGGGTAACTATTTCAGCAAAGTCCTTTCAATATGCCAGAAAGAGGGAAGGACAAGAGAAATAGATTTCCAAGAACAAGCATATTTTTATGATGATTAAGGTAGAGAAAAAAACTAGTTGGTACAATATTTTGTGACTAGGCACTAGGCTGCTGCTAATGTCTGTAAATACAATCTTGGCCCCATCAAAGTTTTGTCACTGACTTCAGTGGGGCTGGGATTTCTGTCTCTCTGAATAATTTGCTCTTATTTATGCTGCTAGTCCCTCTAGAATGTTCATAGAAGTTCCCTATCCTCCTCTCTTGTTTTGCTACTGCTGTTCTGTCTGTGTGTCTCTTTCTCTGTGTTTTGAAAGTGATTGTACAATTTTTTTTTCCAACAGAGACTGGCCTTTATCTCATTATTTAGTTTTGAAGACAATGTGCTCTGTTACTGTGCACATGAAAATTACAGTTTTGTAACATATGCACAATAATTAAATTGTTCCCACGCTGTCAAAATATAAGCCCTTGACTAGTGCCTTTAGGTCACCCAGTGTGGATCCATTAATGTGCAGCAATAGAGCACTCTGCCTTGGCTTGCAGCTAAACACCATTCTAATCACCTTTCATTAGAACACCTCCCTTTGGTGTAGAACTGTTTAGCTCAGGGGATTCCTAATGAGGTGCCTTTTGCAGCAGTATGCTGGACGGGGCTCCTGAGAGTATCTTGTTAAAATTCCACTATAATTTGAAGGGAAGTGTGAGTGAGGGATAGGGGAGGTTTCTGTGCCTTGAATGGAGAGCAACTCCTTTCTAGAGATTATTTAATCGTTCTTACCAAGGATAATTTATCTCTGGGCTCAAAAAAATATTTCTGGAAAGCAAATGTTTTGCCTATGAAATACACTAGATTGTGCAAAGTGCCACGGAATTTGATTTTTTTTTAAAAGGAACCCAGTGGAAAATTTTCCAGGGGAATATACATCCTATCCCTAGACACAATTTCCCACTCCATTTCTAGTTGGGCACCTTGAACTATATGGTGCACCATCAATATAGTTAGGGTATTTTTAAGCACTAAATATTCCAACAAAGGACACTTAATATAAATGTGTTTGCTAACTGATGGTGTGTCCTTTGTTGGTCATGTTATGGTGATAACATCACATTTTTTTAAAATGGGAAATAAATAAATAGATTCCCTCGTCCGCCAATATGGAGGTTTATGGTTAGACTGATTTGCTGTTGACATGCTAAACACTATGAAAAACATAGAGGAGATAGAAAATGAATTCCTGGCCCCATTGAAGTCAATGGTAAAATTTCCATTGACTTCAGTGGGGCCAGCATTCAGGATTTCACCCATGGTCTCTGCCCAAGAAGTGTACAGTATAGTAGCTAAAACTTTAAGAAAATAATGCTTAAAATTAGGCCCCTAAGTCCCTAATCAGGCACCTGAATAAGTGACCACTAATTCAGGTCTCTAATTTCCAGAAGTGCTGAGCACCCAGCTCCCATTGATTCCCATTCATTCCAATGAATGAATAGTTATTGCAACTCATTGAAACATACCCACACAAATGTATATTTAACCCAGCTAAAAGTTCTTTATTTTGAACTTTTGTTTTTTTAACCTTTTTTTTTTTTTTGCATCTGCACTCAAGCATTTAAGTTGCAAAAAGTCTTTGATCTAAAATAAAATATGCACTTAAAAAGTGAAAATATATAATTGCTAATACATGAAAGTATATACTAAGTATATCCCCTCGCCCAGATAGTAGTGCTGTAGGATTCACCTTTTCTCTATTTTTCTCCCTTTCTCTATTTTTCTCCCTTTCTGTTCAGATGTGAAAGAAAATGAAGACTAGCAGCCCAGGTGCAGAATTACAATCAGATCAAAATCAGCAGCCTGTTTCCCATTGCATGGCCTAAATCTTCAGCTGGGAATTGGACAACAAAACTTTCTCCTGAGCGTGACTTGAAAATGAAGATGAAAAGGTATTCAAGCATACTACAAATCGCTGCTATTTTTACTGTCTTTAATACATCATGATTTCTAAATGAAACATTCTGACGATACAAACTGATGGTTTGCAAATGTCACTGATAGGTTAAGATGATTCACACAAGGTAGATTACTGGAGTACTACTTTTCTATAGGAATGTAAGAAGAAGGATCATTATGGAAACCAAGGAATGCAATACACTTGTACTGTAAATCAGTAAGGCAGAAAAAAAGAACCAGTTGGATAAATTAAGACATTTAAAGGATTAATGATCACTACTAGGTTAATAAGACAGACTTTCCAATAAGCCTCTCACTCACTCCTTCATAGATTTGTACAATGAGATGAATTCCGATCTGTCACATGCTACTGAACTGTGCCTTCCAAGAAGTGGCTCTCATCTATTTCCTACCTGTATGTTTTCTTTTTAAGTGATAATCTACACACACAAGTTGCACTGGTTTTACTAAAATCAGTTTTTAAATATATTTCGTTAAACTGGTTCAAACATCTGTGTGTACATACTTAAATTGACTTATTATGGGCATATCTCAATTAAGATTTCAAAGTAAGCAAACTCAGTATGGGCCAGCTGTAAACCTATTCAGGTATGTTGACACAGGGATTTGCCTCAGTTGAATTAAGGGTTTGTCTGCACTGCAGCTTGTGCAGATGTACCCTGCTAGCAGTACTCGAGGTAGCTTGCTAAAAATTAAAGTGAAGACACTGAGGTGTGGGCTTCAGCACTGTCTGACCACCCTAGGTACATGCTCACTTGTGCAGATGGTACAGTGACGTTGGGTAACATCTACATAAGCTGCCATTCACCCTCTCAGCTGCAGTGTAGATGTACCCTAAGTCCATGTAAAAAACCCCAATATTAGTGAAATCTTGTGTGTGCAGACAAGATCTGTATTATATTGATTTATTTTGATCTGGAGCTGATCTGGGATAATCTTCTGAATGGCCAGCATAACTGTACAGCTGCAATATTGAGCATCAGCATGAATTCTTAGTTTTGTTATAAATTTGACTAATACATTTTTCTTGAATGGGCCTTTGTGTTTTCCTTTCAGTGGGATTTAACCCATGTATTTGTTGTATAGGGTTTGTCTGTAATATATTTTGTTAATTTATTCTAAACAGGATATTACCCTAAATTTTGTCCTGTAAGAAGCTGTATGGGTTCCTCTCATCAGTAATTATATTTCTAACTGATCAGACTGGCTGTACAGTACATGATTTAGGGAAGCACAAACAAGACACATTGAATTCCATCTGGACAAATGGGTACGTAGTGTATTGCCAAGCAGTTCTGTTAGGAATTTGTCGTGTATATTTAGGTGGTGGGGGGGAGGGAAGGATATTTGTCCTATGAATTTATGGCTTAAGATGTCCAGGAATCTGTCCTGATTAAATAATAAGATTCGTTTGAGGACTGAAGAACCAAATATTTGTCCCGTTGGCAATCATAATCCCAAAGATTAATCCTGTGGTATATGTTTGTATTTCAGTGAGCTGAATTTGTTTTCTTGCCAGAAATTCAGTATGTATACAATTTTTTAAGGGTCATATTCATTTTGGCTGGGATTTTCAAGGGGCCTAACACAGTTAGATACCCTAATTCCTGTGAAATTTATTTGAAGTTGAGTACTGTCTCCCTTAGGGACGTCTGAAAATGTTAACCTTCAAAAATATGAGGGTTTTAAATCTGTGGCTACCTATAAATTCATCATTGCTATTCTTGCTGCACACTTTGGCCACTCAGAACTTCACTGGTATGGGGCTAGAACTAACCCTGGGTAAAATAATGAAGTGGCTGATATAGGACTCAATTAATAAAAGAATTACAGGAGGATAATAAAATCCAATCAACATGGATTTATGGAAAATAGATCCTGTCAAGTTAACTTGATATCTTTTTTGATGAGATTACAAATTTGGTTCATAAAGGTAACAATGTTGAGGTAATATACTTCTATTTCTGTAGGCATTTGACTTGGTGCTGCACAATATTTTAATTAAACTAGAATGATGCAAAATTAACATGGCACACATTAAACGAATTAAAAACTGGCTGGTTGACAGATATCAAAATTTAATTGTAATCGGGGAATCATCATCAAGAGAATGTGGGATCCCGCAGGGTTCAGTTCTTGCCCTTACGTTATTAATCATTTTGTCGATGACAAGTCTGCAAATGACACAAAAAGATTAGGGGAGTGGTAAATGATTGAGAGGACAGGTCACTGACAGAGAGCAATCTGGATCTCTTTGTAAACCGGACACAAGTAAATTATATACTTTAATATGGCCAATTGTAAATGTACACATGTAGGAAGGAAGAAAGCAGACTATTCTTACAGAAAGGGGGACTTTATCATGGGAAGCAGTGACTTAGGAGTTGTGGTGGTTAATCAGCTGACCATGTGATGCTGTGGCCAAAAGAGCTAATGTGATTCTTGGATGTTGTGACGGAGTGCTAGCAGCCTAGAGCTGATCCAGCACTCTGGTTAAGATGGTACCAGGTATTACCCCACTGAAATGGATTTAATTGGGAGAGAGAGGATAGGTACTCAATGGCTTAATTAGACAGGAGGCTGGTGAGCAGATGAAAGCAATCAACCCATCAGCTGGAAACAGTTAAAGGACAGGAAGGAAGTGCAAGAGGGGAGGCTGGCAGGGGTCAGGAGGATACAGGATCTTGGGATGATGAGATCTTGCCCTCTCCCTCCCTGGAGGGTGGACTAAGGGGGAAATCTACTTCCAACTGTATGTTGTTGCACAAAGCTGTATTGGAGAACACGTGGAGGGGACCCAATAAATAATAC
>ML675616.1:111108952-111127803 GCA_007922155.1 Mesoclemmys tuberculata | reverse complement strand
AATACATGGTTGCTTAGAAACTCTAAAGCATCCGGCCTGTTTGTGGTGGTCCAAAGGGCGAAGAAGGGAGCCTGTTACAGATGTATAAACAAGGGAATCTTGACTAAGAATAGAAAGGTTATTGTCTCTGTGTTTGGCACTTATGAGACTGCTGCTAAAATGCTGTGTCCAGTTCTGGTGTCCACAGTTTGAGAAGGAGGTTGAAAAATTGGAGAGGGTTCAGAGAAGAGCCATGAGAATAATTAAAGGAATAGCAAAGCTGCCTATAACAATAGTTTTAGAGATCTCAGTCTATTTAGCTTAACAGAGAGAGATTTATGGGACGACTTGATCACAGTGCCTACATGGGGAATAGAAATTTGAAAATGGGCTCTTCCCAGTGTCACAGAGAAAGGTATAACAAGATCTAATAGCTGGAAACTGAAGCCAGACAAATTCAGATGGGAAATGAAGTACACATTTTTAACAATGAGGATAATTAACCATTGGCAGAACTTACTAAGGGTTGTGAAGGATTCTCCATTGCTGGGACTTTTAAAATAAAGATCAGATGATTTTCTAAACGATATGATTTAGTAGTTCAAACAGGAATTTTTGAAAGAATTTTTTGAGAATATTTTGAGAATATTTTTGAGAATTATGAAAATATTTTGAGAAAGTTCTATGGCTTGTGCTATGCAGCATGTCAGACTGGATGATCTAGGTCACTTCTAACATCTAAGCTACAGAAGGATCTTTATTAGCTGTAGTGCCAGAGCCTATAGCACACATAGTTGATCCATTCTGATTTTACCCAGAAAACGTCAGTGTTGCACATGCATGCTAACCAGTTCATGAAAGAAGAGCAAGAAACAACTGTATTTCTTATTTCATAATGCTGAAGGCTGGTGAACATTTAATAAATTATACAAACACTTTTAAAATAATATATGGTTCATTATAATACTTACTAATGTCCTCTAAACTTCATCATATGCTTTCTCACTAGTATGCTTGTATGTTGGCCATGGTTGTCTGTTTTGCCTGTTTGCCTTCATTTGTGCGTATTTGTATATATCTGATTTCTTGTATCTGAAACTCTGTAACAACAGTCTTTTAAGGGGAAAAAAGTTATAACCCATGTACAAGGTATAGTCCAGATCCTTAGCTGGTGTAAATCTGCTGTAGCTCCATTGAATGCTGTGGAGCTATGCAAATTTACACCAACTAAAATCTGACTCAATATATTTATTGGCAGTGTAATGTGAACATATGCATCTTAGAATTCTTTGACAAGATTATAACAGGAAAGCTTTGACAATGGCCTGAGGATCGTGATGAGTCCTTCCTTAAAAAAATCACTTTGATACATATAACCCCAGTAAAGTATTCAAATGGATATAAGGGGGCATGAAAAACAGAATAGCCAAAGCTAAAAAAATGCAGGATCATAGTATTCAGAGGTGGAAAAGACCTATCCTGAAAATTGAATCCCTATTCCTGCAAGACGGAATGTGGTCAGATAGCCTTAATTCTGACATTTCCAATTTTTGAATGCTTTATTCTGTAACCTTTTTAATGTGATTTCATTGGGTGTAAATGACTTTAACAGACCAAAAAAAAAATCAAACTGAAAAAAAACAGGAATTCTATCATGTAGCATCATTTACACTATCACATGGGAAGCTTTTGACCCATCACCCAGACTTCTGCCACTTGAGCTATAAGGAGTAACAGATAGCAATATGTTGTCATCCTCTCTGAGGACCATCACTAGAGGAGGATAAGGTACACACTTTGCCAGTTTCATAGATATTTGCAGAGGAATGATGAGACGTAAGAATCCTGGCTTCCACTCCAGGCTCTGAAGTGGAATATGGCTTCTGTTGAGGTCCAAATGTGACCCCCTTCTGTCCTGTCCCTAATAACTTGTCCCTGTCCTAGTCCTGCCTCTTCTTCATGCCTTACTCCTCACCCCAGTCCCAGCTTCCACTTCTCTGGCTCCCAGTCCCAGTCTTCCTCTCCACATTCTTCATACAATCTGTCTCCTTCCTCACACATCCTGGCTCTTTGCCCAGGCATTTCCAATCCCAGGCTCTTTCTCTCCTCCCCACTCCAAACAGCTTCCAGTTCCAGACTCCATCCCCATGCTGTTTGTTGCAATCTCTCCTCCCCAACACCTTCACTCCCCTGGCTCTTATGCCTTCTGCATTCAGGTCAGGCACTTACCTCTTCCACGATACCTGTGCCCCAGCCCGGGAGCCATCCACTGCACAGGAGAGACCGGCTCCCTACTCAGCCAGGCTCCTCCATTACAGGGAAAGTTCTGTGTGGCCCGTGCAGCTCTGGTCTGGTCCATGCTCAGTGCAGATGGAATCTGAAGATTTTTCTGTGAAGCTGTAACAAGGCTCCATCGAGCAGGTGTGTAAACTGAGATTTTTTTCCCCAAAGTTTATAACCTGGCCAAAACACAGAGTTGTTAGAATTCTCAGAGCAACAGCTGTAAGCATTTTTTAACATGGCAAAACAACATATTTTCCCCTGATCCCCATATGATCCTCTGATGGTTGCACTGTTTTGACTGAAACTTAAAAAAAATAAAACTGCAGCTTAAATAAGACTTCTTGTGTAGAAAATTTCAGCTCAAATGGTTAAAATTTGGCAAAGTTACAAGCAACTGAAAACAGGATCTTAAAATGGGAGGTGTCAGGGAACCCTAATAACAAGCAGAGCTGCTGGCTTTATGTATAATAATAAAACATACTCTCTCCCTTTATAACAACTTACTTATGTGCTTTACATGTCAGGGAAAAAAGACAGATTCCAGAAGATTTTCTACTGGAACAAGAGTATAACAATGTAAAGATAGAAAAGCATTCAGAATATTCACAAATCTTTGCTTCCTCAGTCAAGTCAACATACATTTTTCTAACGAAATATGTGACCTTAAACTTGTGACAAAGATTTTTTTTTAAATCTTCAATTTATAGCCCTTTTGGGTTGGCAGTATTGCCCCTGAATCTCTCAGCTGTGCTCCAGGACTGTGAGATGCCTTGTTACCCCCACCTACAGTGAGAGAGAGAGCCTTGTGGTACCTGGATGTCAGCTCCCTGGCATTACCAATCTTTCAACCACTCAGGCACTGTCCTCTGGGCTGTGCCATCCCTAAATTTGCTTTTCAGGTTAATAAATGGGTGCACCCCAGTCCCAGAGTCCCTTTGAATCATTCCCCTGTGACATCCAGCCCCTGACACTGGCTACTCACAGAAATTCCAGATCTCCTGCCCCCAAAGGTGCAGTGTATCCCAGTTTACCAGTTTTGCTTTAAACCAGTGCTTCTATAAACCAGGCAGCACTTGTGAGCATTTTAATAAAACAAACATAGGTTTATTTAAGAAAGAATAAAGATTTACCTAGAAGTGAGAGAAAGTGATGGAAGTAACTGGTTACAAAAGACAACAAAATCATAAAATGTGAACCTAGGTCTACACTGATCAATAGTTACCTTTCCTATCTAATAAAATAGGCTTTCCCCTCAAAGCTCAGACCATTGCAGAGCTGTTTGGTTTCACAAGAACCAGGATCCAAATATTCGTAAAAGCTCCCTCACCTTAAGTGGTTTCCTCAGTGAATGGATACAGAGTGCCTTTCCCTACACTCTGTTTTAGACAGTCTTTGTCCTTATTCTTAGCCAGAGTGATCTCTTGCCTGCTACAATGTTTCTTTTCACTTCCAAGTGGTTTTGATCATTTCAATTGTCCATGATGGAACCTTGCATTACTTTGCTGGCTGACTAGGGAGGAGTGACAAGTCCCTCTTGTTTCAATGGATCATCAATCACCAAGACTGGTGACTGATTTCTACTCCAAGTCCATAACACAAACTTTTAATATGAAGACATTATTCCTTAAATATCATCTATACATTCATCTCACATTGATTGAGTCTTAACAAGTTACAAGCTTTCTGTAGGTACCTTACATGTTACTCTTTATGGCTAAATAAACTATAAGATCTTTGTTTGGTGTAGTCAATTTGTCAGGTCTGAGGTGAGAATTGTTTGTAAAGAACAAGGGACCCTTTGCCAACAGGGATGGAGGAATGAACACACATACCATTGCCTTCTAGAATGGTCTCCCTGTTTCAAGAAAGCCTGTCCTCCTGTAATTTTGTTTTTTGATATGACATCCTCCAGGCTGAGAGGACAGATCTCGAGTTAAACCACAAAGAGAGTATAAATTTTAGGTGGACATGAGATTTGGCGAGGATGCAGAAGTTCATTAGTCTGGCAAAAAAAATGCCAGGATATCCTTAATGCTGACTAGGGCCTTAATTTTCTATCTCATGTAAAAGACAGCTCTTCTTGTTTCCCAGTGTGCCTTAATACCCTGCTGAGTCAGTGATTAAAAATTGATTCAAAGGGAAAACTGACACCTGCTGAATCATGAACACGTTTTCCACAGTAATTGGGTGTTCCTTAGAGGTCTACTAGCCCTGCCTTGATTTCAGTGTGAGGTCATATGGCTGCAAACTAATCTGTTTTAGCATTTGTTGAAATTATGCATGCACCTCAAGAGGAGAACGTTCTTGTTCAGCTTCCAGAAAGAAGATTCATCAGAAAAGGATATGACTCAACCACCCAGCCTGTCTGTAAGGCCCAACCTGCACTATGGAAATCTTCTAAAAATCTCTTGCCACTGATAACATGAGTTCAGCCCCACTGCTTTTAGCAGCAGTGTGAACCAAATGTAGAGGATCACTGGGCTTTCAACCTGCACTGTGGCAGTTATAGCTGTTCTCTGTAGACAGGGCCATATTCATCTAAAACAACAGACTGAAATGTGCTACAAGGTTGTCAAAGAACTTTATATTTTGAAGTGAGCAAATAATGAGATTTTAACAGGAGTTGTAAGTTTCACCCAAAAAACAATAGGTCACATGTGAAAAATATAGTTCCCTCCAACAAACCCAGAGCTTTATAAATTCCCTTCTCTGTTATCAGAGAGCAGCCAGCTATCACCTCATTGCTATTCAGAGGTGACTAGCTGTCCCACTCTCTTTTCTCTGTTCTTCAGCATGCTTATCTCTTCAAAATCCTAAGACAGAAATCCTGGATGGCCAGCCATTGCTGTAGCAATAGGACCTGGGAAGATTTTTCTGGTCCCATTGCTTTAGATGCTGGTGACCATTGCATTCTGGGTGGGTTTTTTGTCTCCATATTCTGAAACATCAAGGATGTCCACAGCTGGAGATGGGACAATGGGTTGGGTGGGCAAAGGCTCTGAAGTGGCACCGAGCATTCTCTATCTCAGGTGATTGGCTGGCTGGTTCTTGCTGACATGCTCAGTGGAGGTGGCCTGAGATGTACAGAAGGTCACACTAGATGATCCCTTCTGGCCTTAAACTCTGTGACCTTTTAATTCTCTATGGGTAAGAGACTTCCTAGAGTGTGTTTTAAGAAAACATTTTAAACAAAACTGAAGTGTGTCACTTACTAATTATTTTAAAGAGACAAATCTCTTCCTCTCCCCTACAAAGTATAAGAAAGAATCTTGCTGTATTGAACTATATTTTCTATTGCAATAACTCGAATGTGCTTTGTCATACCTGCTGTCATGTCTCAAGGCCAGATTGTGCCACCCTTACTCCATTGAGGTAAGCAAGACTACTTACAGAGGAAGTTGCTACTTAACATGAGTAAGGGTGACAGAATCTGGCCCATTGATTTTGATAAGACTCTTTGAGGGGAATGTACTGGTCAATACGAATAAGAGTGTCAAAATCTGACCTTCCATGTGTGATTTGAAACACACTGGCTTTGCACAAATTTAAAAAAGGATTGTACAAATATATTTACAGAATAACCCTGTCCACAGCAAAATGTCTGGGTTTTCTCTCTTTGGCTTCTTGGATTTAGAATCCCAATGGGATGACATATAGCCAGATTATTTTTCTTTTTAATCAGAGTGGAATGCAAATATTCCACTAAATGATCTGATCTTGATTCAGAATCTTTTCCCCACCCTCTCTGTTCTTCAAGATACCTTAAAGTGATGAAACCTATAAGACCATAACCTCTTACAGTTGGTCAAAATTACAATACAAATAATTAATATGGTCCACAGCTGTTCTGATTCTTCAAAAATATTTCTCTTTTGCTCGTAACACAAGCAAAAAAAAGGTGGATTATTATTAGTAAGTCTTAGCAAGTCCTCTTCCAAAATGTCAAATATATTTTATTTTACTAGAATATATGTTTTCTGAGGGGAGGGAAAAGATCTCAACATTACTCTTTCTTTCCTATAGTCAACCAAAAAAATAATCATATTTTCTTTTCCTTCAGTCTCAAAGGAAATTTAATGGCACAGAAACATTCAAAATCTCCCAGAGAGCACCGGATGCCTAAAAGCTGTCTTTCTGGTGTGATAAATCTCTTGTAAACACAAACATTTCATTTTCTGAGTACCTGAACACAGGGGTGGTTTTATCAATCTATTCAAACATGAAAACTCCTAGTAGGCAGTTTACAATGTCTGCAAGTCCATAACTATATATATACCTAGTGTGCTCAAGTGTGCTCAAGATCTTACACTTGTCACAAATGCACACGTCTGATTTTGTTTACAATGAAGAGCTCTTCAGATACTGGGAATGCCAGAGAAGTATAGAGTGTAAGCTCTTTGGGGCATGGACCGTCTTGTTGTTGTGTGTGTGTGTTCAGCACCTTGGTGCCACCATCATATAAATAATAATGAAGCAGCTCACTTAGCTCCCATGGAGATGGAGAACCTGTGGTTTGCAGTAATGGCCAAGCAGAGCATTATACTGATGGGCACAAGAGAAGAGACTTCCTTGGTTTAGTAACTTCACCATGACTAGAGCTGGGAGAATAAAGAGAGTAAAACTGCTTATTAAGGTAGGTTGGTGTTGTGGTTCAGGTCCTAGAATGGGATTCAGGAGACTGGTTAAATTCCCCACTCTGCTATGGATTACTTTCTTATCATCTATCTGTGCCTCAAAGCCACATCTGTAAAGAGAAGATGAACACGCTCTCTTTGCCTATCTTGCCTACATGCATTGTAAGTGCTTCAGTGGTGGGCACTTACTAAAGCCTGGCCCATGCTAAAAATGTAGATTGATATCACCACCTTGCTCAGAGGCATGCAACATTCACAGCCTTGAGCACTGTAGCTATGCTAACCTTACCTCTGGTGTAGATGCAGCCAAATCAGTGGAATAATGCTTCTGTCAACCTAGCTCCTGCTGAATGGAAAGATGGAGGTCCTACAGCAAGGGAAAGACCTCTCCCATTGCTATGCCTACACTACAGGGTTACAGTAACATAGCTGCAGCGCCATTGCTATGCCGCTGTACTAGTGCCCTTACTATGTACATGTACACAGTTTAATTCAGTGGCACCTCAATCTTGGTTGGGCCTTGAGAAGCTACTATAATTCGAATATCATGTTTATTTGAAAAAATCCTAAAATTTGTATGTTTGTAAGACTGACTGATTAGACAGTGAAATATGAGGGAATGCAAACCTATGGAAGGGACTCACAATTGCATAACCATGTGGTATAATTTTGGATAAAATATGTACTCAGCATCCCATGGAGTTTTCTTAGGAAAATATCTTTTTAGGAAAATAATGAGAAGATGGGTACCCGATGAATAATTCTGGAAGTTGTGGTAGGTAGTGACTCTTCCTTTATGCAACTAGAGTTAATGGGTCAGATCACCACTTGGTCTGGTTTACAGCAGCAAAGTGGTAAGTAGTGATGGTATATTTTGAATAGCTTGCTTGGCAGGTCTGTCTAGCTGCATTTCTTGTTGGTTTTTTTTTGTTTTGTAGTGTGTGTTTGTTTTTTAAATTATGCTACCAAGAAGTTAATAACTTTTATTATCTATGGCCTTGATATATTTTCAGAGTTTTATTGACACTGATAGAAAAGAAAATGTCAACAATAGAATCAACAATCTGATCCTACCTTTCCAAATAAATAGGAAAGTCTGTCAAAACATATAAGGTGTCACTGTATTGTCAAAATGTATGATTCTGTACTCTTTCTTTCAGTATTCAATAGACCTGGCATATAGAATGAAAATGTTTAGTTAATTTCAGAGGTGAACTGGAATCTTAGTTAGTGTTAGGACCTTTAGTGTGGAGTTACAGTCTACATGAAATGCAGGCTGGTAAAAACAAATTTGATACTGTAGTCCAGTATTCAATTCCAGAAAATTAGTATTTCTGTGTTTGACTCATGATTTCTTTCTATCTGACAGTTTCTAGTGCATCCATATGTACCTGCCCTTCATTCAGAAGTGAAGCAAATGATGAAATTGGCCCTGGTAACAAACATCTTCCACTCCAAAAAGTCTTCACATATATTGGGCCCAAAGATCTTACTGGCAGGTGGAAGTCCATCTGGAATATGCAAATTGGTCAGAAAGGTGGCATGGCCACAGAGCCTGAGGGGATACATCAATTCAACATAACCCCCTGACATGTTCCGTCAGTGGAGCTCTATTGGCTGTGTCTTAAAGCTACCGTCCTCCAATCAGACCCCTGGAAAGGGTACTGGTACAGACACTAATGACACTCTCACAGTGTGCAGTAGCCTTCTTTTGTGGCCGGTGGATGAAATGTGTATACAACCCCCCACAATAGCCAGTTGAATCCATCCATTTGTGATGCTTTATCTTTCTTGATTAGAAGGGGAAGCACACAGTTCATCTAATGTGAAGCCTGGCCTGCTCAACACAAGTCTCTGAGGTATGTCTACACTGCACTTAGACATCTGAGCCTGGCCGGTGCCAGCTAACTCAAGCTCGTGGGGCTCAGACTAAGGAACGGTTTAATTGGAGTGTAGATGTTCAAGCTTGACCTGGAGCCCAGGTATTAGGACCCTGTGGGGTGGAAGAGTCCCAGAGCTCAGGCTGCAGCCAAAGCCCAAATGTCTACACAAAAATTAAACAGCATCATAGCCTGAGCCCTGGGAGCCTGAGCCAGCAGGCACCAGCCAGGCACATATGTCTAGTAGCAGTGTAGACATACCTGGATTTTACTCCTCTAGCTCGGATTCCACATGAGAACACTTCCAGGGATGAGAATCTAGATTTTCTTAAATCCAAGACTTTGGTCTTTGTGGCTTCAGGATATAATGCATCTTATCCTTTCTCTGTCAGTGAAATTGTTTCTCCTTGCCAGCACACACTGCATTTATCCTCCTTTCAGAGAATCCTGGGATGTCGTGCTGGCAAACCAGTTTTTTTGGAGATATTTTTCATAGGAAGACAGGAATCAATCAATCAAACACCTTGGCAATTTCACTTCCACTTAAATCAGCCAGTAGATACCATAGCACCTAGATCCTATGGTGATTAGCAACATATATATATTCCTTAGATAAATAGATAGACCATTGGGGCCCTTGGGGTTCAGAGGGTCATCTCCAATGTGATCCCAATTCCAACTAGTCAATGGAGCAAAAGACTAAGATCAGGAACTTGATCTGCCTATATTTGAAGCACCTGGGATTAGCCATTATCAGAGATAAGACATCAGACTAGAAGGACTATTGGTCTGTTCTAGCAGGGTAATTTTCATATTCATCCCACAGGTTTCTATGATGATTTCAGAGTAAAAATTGTAAGTATGTTTGCAATTTAAAATAATGTGTCAGTTGCTATTGCTCCAGAATAGCTTTCTATTTGTGTCGTTAGCTATAAAAATTGGAGTAATACAAACCATACAATGTATTTCTGACAAATAGTAAAAGCTTACATTGGACTGGTAGCAGCAGAAATGCAATCAGCAGACTCATCTTGAAGAAGAAATGGGGACATAGTTTAGGAGAGAGACAAAAAAAATACTACTAATGCTATTATGTAATATACTACAGTAACTTTTCCCAATATTAAAGGATCCATCATTATTTAGTATGAAAAGAGCATTTAAAATATTGGATCCAATTTACAAATGCATTAAGACAGTAGGAGGATAGGGTACCTTGCTGGGAAAGTAACAGTTCTCAAGAAATAGAAGGCGTGGAATTTCCTTTTGCTTCATGACCTAGGAACTGTCCTGCCATATGGTTTAAATATGTCCAAGTAGATTTAATTATCATTTATCACAACACATTCTGTATTCTGAATTTGTCTGAAACAGTATATTCTTTTCACTGGTTTTGTTCTTCTATAGCCCTTAGCCCTTAGCTTGCTCACTTTGGGAGCTATTGTTAAGGAACATCTAACATAACTCAGCCATTTAGTATTCTGCTGTTTTATACTGCAATACAATGCTATCTAATTAATGAAATAGCTTATCATGCATACATTTTAAAATGCTGTGTTCTTTAAAAGAGGCCATACATGAGCTCAGTTGACAGCAGCACTGAGTGTCGGTTAATATTGCTGTTAAAACATTTAGGGCCTGATTCACTCTTGCCCTGCACTGTGCGTAGCTTTTTCACTTTTTTCAAAGTGGATGTAAACTGCTACCATTCTGCTTTGTAGATCCACTTTGCACTCACTTTGCATGGGAGCAAATGATTATACAAAATGTAAGTCAATAGTGAGGTGGGTTATTAGAGCCTATGTCTATGTCTACACTACCACTTATGTCAGCACAATTTATATTGCTCAGGGGTGCGAATAAACCATCCTCCTGAGTGCCATAAGTTACACTCACATAAGCTTTGATGTAGACAGCACTATGTTGGCAGGAGAGATTTTTCCGCCGACATAGCTACACTGCTCATGGAGGTGGTTTTATTATGCCAACAGGATCTCTCTCTCCCATTGGCATAGAGTGTCTTCACCAAATGCGTTGCAGCACTGTAGTTGTAGACAAGCCCTAATTTCCAAAGCATCCTTCACTCAGAACCTCTGAAATTTCAGACCCCTCGGGCCCTGTCCTGCTCCCTTTGAAATCAATGGCAATTTTCTCATTGACTTCAGTGGAATCAGGGGCAACCCTTTCAGCAAGAATTTGAGGTGTAAAGTATTTCCTCAAAGACAAAAGGCCAGGTCAGGTGGTATAAATCACTATCGCTCCACTGAAGTCAACAGAATAACACCAATTTACACCACCTGTGGAGTTGGCCCTAGGATGTTGTTCAAAAATACCTAACCCTAGATTCTCCACTCCTTTGTGCCCTGTACTATTTGGAGTGTGTGTAAAACACTACCAGCCTGATTTGAAAAGATTATATCAATTGTACTACAAATGCAATTTGCATAGTCATTTATAAGACAGGAGAGAATTGGAACCTTCAGTTGCCAAAAGAATAGAGGCATCATGTGGTGATAGAGAGAAATCAAGACAGTGGACCTAATTCTGATCTCACTTACACCAGTATAAATCACAACTCCATTGAAAGCAGTGGGTTTACATTGGTATAAGTGAGAGGAGAATTGGGTCCTGGAATTGAGTGGACTGGATGGCTCAGGAAAGTTAAGAATGGTCCTTGCATACTTTCACTTCTGAAGTGCTGATACATCTCTAGTTTGGCAGTCAGTATGAAATGAGTTGGTGATTTCAGTCCATTTCACAGTGCGTCTGTCACCGAAGCTGCCTTTATAATTAGTCATCTCAGCAGCATGACTAAGGACCAGGTTTAAACCTTGCTTACACCAGCTGTACCCAGATGTAACTCCAATGCCTTAACCAGCATGAGATCAGAGTCAAACCCTAATGAATGAGGTATATCACTAACCATATTGTGACACCTCAAGATATGTTTCCCTTCAATGTGCTCTGCAGCATGCTTACAGACTCCAGAAGAAATAGTAAATAGAAATAGAGGTATGAACCTAGGGGTACACTTAGATGCCATCATGGGGCATGATAAGAGCATGTGTAGACACACCCAAGATAGCTTTAATCTAGCTAGCTCATGTCTGGAGCAGAAAAACCATAGCAGTATGGGCTAGCCACCACAGTTATTACTCAGGGTTCCAGGGTGGCTCGTACAGCCCATGCTGAAGCCTGCACTGCCATGGCTTCAGTGCTCTGGTACCCAAGCTAGATAGATTCTAGCCAATTTGGGTACATCTACATGAGCTCCAGCCACACACCCTGTGATAGACACACCCTTGACTGTGTTGAGGTGCTGTTCATAGCCTTGAGTGGAAAGCTGATCCTGGTGGAACTTTTCCTGTAATTTTCATGGACCATTACTATCACAGCCCTGAATTTCGTTCTCATTCACACCTCGACAGTCCTGTAGACTTCAGCAACTTTGGTGGGACCAC
The DNA here is from genome assembly GCA_007922155.1 of Mesoclemmys tuberculata. Taxonomy (NCBI): domain Eukaryota; kingdom Metazoa; phylum Chordata; order Testudines; family Chelidae; genus Mesoclemmys; species Mesoclemmys tuberculata. The sequence goes on along the minus strand of ML675616.1, from coordinate 111,115,566 downwards.
ACAAGAGTGATGAGGATAAAATCAGGCCTTTGCTCATTTTCAGAAAAGTTTTCACTGTCCCAGCTAATAGGAAAGTACTTTAACTTCTTTCTGATTCCCCCAGCCTTGTCTCATAATTGAAGATATGGTAAGATGATGATGTTAAAGTTTAGAATTGAAGCTGTTTGAAAAATGCAGAATATTTTTCATTTAAATTTGGAATTTTCTAAACATTTCAATCACTCTATAAGCTGGTTTAAAAAAAAATTCAGACATTTGAACATTTTTGACCAGCTCTACTTATGATTGGGTTTTTCGTCCTGTTCTACCACTGATTTGCTGTGTAATCTTCAGTTAGTCACTTTGCCTAAGTTTACCCTAGGCCAGGTAGATGACTGATAGGTTATCTTATTTGTTTATTTTTATTTTAGAATTTTGTTTAGTATAACCATCCTAAAACCACGTAGTTAATCACATATTAACTTTTGTATATTCATGATTTTATTATGGTTTCCTTCATCCTCCTTCCATATTCCTTCTCAAAGTTTGCTACAGCCGCTCATTGTGTATTATCTTGCATTAGTTTGAAAATTCTTTGCGGGCAGGAATTGTCTTTGTTTATACTGTCCATAGCATTTTGGGGCCCTGATCTTGATTAGCCTCTCCAGCTCCTGCCATCCACCAATGATCATCTGTGAAACTGAACAATTAATAGTTAACTATCTCAAAAGGGTAGGGAGCAAATAATGAATGTAAACTACTTTGAAGTCTTTGGATGAAAATAATTACGGAAGTGTTATTTATATTCTTTTTTATTGTAAAGAAATCAAACTATCAGCCTCTGATAACAAAGGACTCAATCTTTAAGAAAGCACTTTACAGAGAAAATAAATTTACTGTAACTGCACCTATGCCACACACACATCCGCCCTATCCCCCTCCCCCTCCACACAAAAGGCTAAATAGCTAAAGCAGCATATTAAGAGAGACGGAAAAAGAGCCTAGAAGCAGAACTGAAAGACAGTATTTTTCACTGAAGAAAAATAGGTCTTTCATAGCATGCACAAATGTGTGAAGTAATGTTATTGCTTCTCATTACAGATGTTTTCCCACTCTAACTGTATCAAATATTTATGATGATCTTAAAAATAAAGTGAGGAATATTATAAATTAATAACAATCCTCTGGATTTACATAGTGTCTTTCATCTGAAGATCTCAAAGCACTTTACAAATATTAAAGGAACAATGTCCCATCAAATCGAGCCCCACATTAAGGTTTTGTAAAAATATGCTTTCACATTACCTAAAACCAACAGAAATATTTCTGATTTTTTAAAAAATTTAAATGGAAACAGATATTTTAACCATACTTTTCCTGCTGTATTTGCAAGTCAAGCATTGCATAGGTATCCAAGCGCAGATGAACCTCAAATTGAAAGTGATGGGAAACTAAGCATTCTATTTTCATTTCAAGTAGAGAAGCACACAAGATAATCAAACAGCATACACAGTGAAAAGTAATTTAGATTTCTAAAATGTGTTCTCTTTTAATGATCTAAGGTAGGGTTTGCTACATGCATATGGAAACTCATTTATTTTATAAATATATGGGGCTAGATCCTGACCCTTTCCCCATTTCCTTTTGTGCCATTCTGGTACATAAAAAACAGATGGAAAATTATCATAAACAGCTACCTGGATTCCCGTTGCAAAGGAACATCACCTGCCCCTTTTCTACCCCCAAGTGGGGGATGTGCTAATGGTGAAAAGGGGACTTGGGCATGGCCAGAGCATAGTACAATACATGATTTCTATCTGGTAGAAAGCACTTTGGGACATCATTAGACACAGCCATCTGCGTATAGTTTAGAGCAGTCTCTAGGCTGCTCTAAATTATGTTTCTGGTGTCAGGGAAGATGAAAAGGTAGTGGAACACCATCTTTATTTCCCACCATGCAAAGGTGCAACAAGCAGAGGCCCTGCACATCTGACAATCGAGGTCTGATTTTTATTTTTTGTTAAATCTGAGTGTCTCCCTTTAATAATATTTCACAATATCTTTGTGAGACAAGTAAATGATATTGTCCAAGAGCAGAACATTACATTTCAGTAGTTATTTATGGATAAATTCCTACAGAACAGATTTCCGAAGGATTATTTTTCCGATGGATATCATTTTTTCGCTACTTCTCAGCATAGTCATGTTTTCTAAGTATTTCTGACCTTTGTAACAATGAGGAGGAAAGGGATGGTTGTTTAGTTAAGGAATTGGACTATTATTCTGTTGTCTGAATAAATTTCCTGGCTCTGCCCCAGACTTCCTGTATGATCTTGAGCAATGCACTTCATTAATTTCAATGGGATACTCACATGAGCAAGGGTTTTCAACAGGATCTGTCTCCAAGTCTAAGGGCTCGATGATCATGAAGATTGTACTCAGGCAAATTCCCATTGACTTTAGTGGAACTTTTGCTTAAATAAGGCCCTAATAGTGGCCCTAGTAATGGATATGGTTTCTGATAATTGAGCCAATACTGTGAAGAGTGTCTGTTACCCATGTAGCACATCTTGCTTACTATTTGCTAAGTCCTCATTGTCTGACACAAATTATGGTAGGCATTTCCAACTAAATCATTACTTGCTACAGCAACTCCACCAGATCTGCTCATACTCTGGGCAAGTTTCAGCAACACAGAATGACCACAAAATAATGTGTGAGATCCCCTACTGTTCTGCAGCAAAAGTTAACAAATAAACACTATTCCCCAGAGCACTGCATGTTCTTGCTCACTTCTCTAACTGGGCTGGAGGACAAGCAAATAAATGCTCAGAAGGAGGTCATGCTGGCTTCAGATGCAGTAGAAATACAGCAAAATGTTTCCTTTGCAGTGGAGGACAGAATCCGTAGAAATTGCATTTATGAGATTTTAAAAATATTGCAGATAAACAGGAGGTGAAAATCTTATGAAAAGGATACTGACAATTCCTGACATAAACATCTCGTTTAGGAGAATATTGTAAAAGGCAGAGAGTAAAACCATAATTCAACCCATCTTAATGTATGGAACAAAGACTTGGCCAGCCATAAAAAAAGAAAACAGTATGTTCTCCACTACAAAAATGAAGATGTTGAGATGGTCAAATGGCTTGAAACTCTATGACAGGAAACAGTGTGGTTGTGAGGGGCCTAATGCAGCTTATTCTAATTGAAGACAAGATGGGGGAGGCTAGATACATGGTATGGTACATTCAGTGGAGACCCAAGATTTATAGTGGTAGGACGGCCCTTACAATGATCATGGACAGAAGACAACTGAGGGTGAGTACAAAGACTCAGTACATAGACTGAGTACCAGTGGAACTTAGAGAGATCCAAGCTGCGTTACAGTCAGGTGTACAATCTTGAGTTTTGGAAGAAGGTTATAAAAGTCACCAACCCTGAATAGGGAAGTGGCAAGGAAGAAGAAAAAAAAGAAGAGCATGTGACCAGACAGGTAAAGCATATTCCAGCTATCTTTGTCCATTCGTACTGGACAAGCTATCAAATGGCATGTTGTTTTCAATGTCCTATCATGTGAGCCCCATTTGGTACTGGCAAAACATCATAGAATATTCGATCTCTTTTTTGTGTTGGGTGCCATCTTTCTGACTTGTGATCCAAACTTTAGTTCTGTTCCCAAGGTCATTCCAGAATACACTGTGTTCCTCTTACCGACAATACCCTTCTCTATCCAATGTCAATTTTGGACTGTAGTTGAAACTGTTTTGATTTATGGTAAAGTGGATAGACTTTATTTTTGCTGGATTCAGCTGGAATTCATATTCATTTGCCCATCTAGTTGCAATTTCCAAGTCCTCATTCAATTCATTCTCTAATATAGCTATTTCTTGCCTTGTTGTGTTGTATTGTCTGCATATGTGTATTGTTGTAAACAATTTGGATAAATAAATTGATTTAAAGCCACCTGGCAGTCCAGAGGAGTATAGCAGGAGAAAAAGAGGCCTGAGCCCTGAGAAATTCGCACCCTAAGTGGCCTTATTTTTGAAAAACTACCATTTAATCTTACTGTTATTGTCCTGTACCATATGAAGTCTTTTATCTAAAGATATATCTTACACGGATTCCCACCTCACTGAGTTTCACCAACAGCTTATCATGCCAAACTCAATCAAATGCCACACTGAGATCCAAAAAAATTCTTACTGATTATTGTGATAGCTTTTGTTGGAATCTGTGGAGAATGCGCTGATGGAATGACACCAATAGGTCCTGAATGCCATTTGGGTAGGTTTTATTTTCCCTTCTTTTAAAAGCTACCATAGAAGCCTTGGTTGTACCATTCGTTCCATTATTGTGCCAACGTAACTGGCAGGGTGAGAGCTGCCCAGAGAAGAGGGGTCCTTGCCAGTCTTAGGAGGAGGAACAGTAACTTCTAACTTACACCGATTAGGCCTTCCCTTTTGTCCACAATTTGTTTATGATGTCCAGCAATCTGGCTTTAGCCTTCTTCCCAAAGTGCTTTATCACACGGCCATAGATGAGATTCAGCCCAAGGGATCTGCTTGGTTTGTGCTTCTCTATTACATCTTCTAATTCATGTATGACAGAGATCTTTCCAAAGCCAAAGTTGGGAGACAAGGTGAAAGAGACAATCTTTTGCACTTACACAGCTCTTTTTCAGGTTTGGGAAACATACTCAAAGGGTTGCAGCTAAGTACAAGGTGGAACAGGTTGTTTGGCATAAGTAGTTAGCACATATTTCAATATTTCCTTGTTTCTCTAATATCCTGGGACCAACACGCCTACAAGAGCACTGCATAAATCCAGTTAAATCTTTGTGTGCATTTTAAAATTCTCTTTGTCTTTCCTCTTTAATACTCCATCTTGTGTATTTTGCAACAGCTCTGTCCTCATCATTATACATGAGCCTGCTAGTCTTGTCATAATGTTCAACCAGCATATTCACAGATTCTTTGTCATCTAATGCCTCTACACCATCACTTTTCAGGCTATAGATATATATTTTTAAAATTGTAAGCCTTAGTCAGTTTGTTTTCAATTATCTTTAGTATCATCCATAAATCTTTTCCTCTATGAAGATCCAGCCTTTCATAGTTCTCTTCCCAATAACTTCATCTACATTCAGTTATTTTCCACAGTGACCTCTTTTGAGACTTTGTTCCATTGTTGGCTGGCCTATTTGTCTCCAGAGTTCTGTTCAACCTCCAATCAAACTTGATCCCATTCCTTAATAAGACTTTTTATGCCAGCATCTTTCCAATGTACAACCCATTTCTTTCTCTTGCCTTTAGGATACTCTTTCTTGCTGATTTCTATGCAGCAGATTCTAAAATCTAAGTGTATTCCTCAATGTTTTGTTTCAGAGATGTTTGAAAAATAATATTCTCAAGTGTAACTGTGAAATAGAACCAGTCAACCTTACGAAAATTCCACCTCCTATTTATCAACTAAGAGCACACTACCTTTCTATTCAACAAGTGAGTACAGGTCAAAGATCACTTCCAGCATCTCTGAAACATCCCATGTGCAGCTGGTGGAGATGCAAGTGCTCACCAAAGTTGCATCTAATGCTGACTGTGTGCCATATGACCTTAATGTATAAGTCATAGTGTCAGCATTCAAGATAACTAAATCATTGTCAGTGATGGTCCCTTAGCAATGTTTCATTCACATCAATTGTTCTGTTCCATGAAACTTATCTTTAGGCATTAAAATCTCCACAGATGATTGTTTGGCTGTAGTTTCCCAATGCTATCACAAGATTCTCTTTATCAGTTGGGCCGTCCCAGGATGATAGACATTGATAGCTCTTAATTCCTCACCCCTGAACTTGACAGTGATACAGTTCAATTCAGTATGCTTGTTCATTTCATACACTTCCATATCTTTCATATTTGAGTATCTCCCTGACAATAAAAATCAAACCTCCACCAGTTCTTCCCCTGCACTCCTTTCTGAAGCAGTCAATACCAGTAATAGATAAACTTTGCTTGTCAGAAAGCTTTGTTTCTTGTATAGCAGCAACATGAATATTTTGCTCATAAAGAACTTTACCAATTTCCCCAATATGATTCTGGATACCCATTGCATCCAAATACGTAATATTAAAGGTGGCAATGGCATATTTGACAACACCTCTCCCAGAAACGACAAGAGGTGATGTGTCTGTTTTCCCATACGCAGTAACGTATTTCCAAACTCTCTTCCACAGCTTCATGGTGGTTATGTGGTTGTCTCAGCCCCATTAGCCAGAGATTTCCTCTGGGAAAACCCTAGTACCACAGTGAGGTGGGGATGGTCTTTACTGGGGAAACTTTGGGTATTATGGACAAGTCATCCCTTGATGTGTTAGGCAATCTTACATTATACAGTCAATATTATGTTAATGTTAAAACAAGGATGTGTGGATATATTGCTCCATGAAGGAAACAAATATTTTTCTTTCAGATCTAGATCCTTTCAATGCAACAGCAGCAGATAAGTATTCTATTTTCATGGTGAAGAGGGAAAAGTTTAAATAATATTAGTTATTACATATCATATTATTTAATACCTTTCATCCCAAAGGAAGGGGTTGTGCCGTACGACTGAAGAATTGCTAACGTAGTTCC
>ML675616.1:111005078-111063952 GCA_007922155.1 Mesoclemmys tuberculata | reverse complement strand
TTTGCTGGCTCCTGTGCTGCTGCAGCTCCCATTGACTTTCAGTGGAGCCAGGATTTCATCCACAGTTAAATGCACTGATATGATGAACTCTGAGCATGTGAATAGGTCTTCACAGGATCTGGACTTAATTTACGTTTCATTATTTATGTAGGGGTTTTTTCTATTTAACTCAGGCTGGGCAATGTTTTTTAAAAAATAAACAAACTAGTCAACATCACTTTTTGGTTTTCATGCACTGGCCTAATGTTGCAAAATAGAGAGGGTTCTATGGATATTTACAGATTATTGGGAGTCTCTATACATATAATGATCATATATAATTATGTTTTTTGGGGTAGGAACCATTTCTTTGTCATGCTTCTGTAAAGTATCTTGTATATCGAGGATCTTGATCTATGACTTCATGATTGCCCCTACTGTAATACAAATAATTATAAATAATATAATGTGTACAAACACACATAAAAGAGCACATTAAACTGATAATGGCCTCAACCCTGCAAATGACTTTGTTGCCAGTCCCCTGGCACCTGCACAGAGACCCTTTGAAGATAATAGGGCTCCAACAGGGTGCAGGAATCTGCCTGTGCTCAGGCAATTGCAAGACTGGGACCAGCATATCTTTAAAATTTTGTGCTAAGAATTACTAGTCTTATTAAATAGATGAAATCTTATTTATCCACTGGTCTATGTGGTATTTTTCAAGAACTCTGAGTTATACACAAAATAAGCAACTCTATAAATGACTGTCAATTGAAAGGCTCCAAGACAAAGCCTAAGGCCTGTCATGTCATCAGCAGCATAGGTTTGTTTTACATAGCTCTTTATTTCCTAAAACACATAAGTTTTTAAAAATCTCATCATCAGAGTGAAGCTAAACTGCTCTCCATCTTTCACTTCCTGCTATTCTACATCTTTCACACCTGCTGTGCTCTGACTTCTCTAACTCTTTATAGACCTGACATATTGATCAATAAGGGGGACTGACACAAAAGGGAGCTGTGAGAGGAAATGTTTCTTCCCCACGACTGCTAAAGGCTGAGGGGATCTTTGTTTCTTCTCGCTGGTGTCAGCTTGCAATGCTCCGATGAAACGCCCCCCTTTTTTTCAATCAACTTTAACAACTATCACTAACCATTATTATTGACAACAGCAATTTGTAACTCATGGATATGACTGTGACATTCCCAACAGTGGCACAAGAACAGAAGTACCAACTACAGGGCAGACTGTTTTAAAAAAAAAACAACTAGGGCACAAACCCCAAATTAGTCATGACTTCTAAACGTAGTTTTCACCAACCAACTGCACCAAGTACAAACCCCTACAGCACCAGTGGCATACTGTGGGTCTCTGGCACCGGGAGGAGACAATGCTTACATTTACAGTCTCCCCCAGGCTTCACGCATCCCCTGTGCAGGGCAGGAGGGGTCCTTGGCTCCCACCAGACAGCGCTGCCCCCAAGCTGTCCCAGGGAGAGGGGGACCACATGCCACATTCCTCCTCCTGCACCCCAGGACCTTTCTGGCACACACCCCCACACCCACTTACCCAATGCGCAGCACCCGCCTCTCCCACTCAGAGCCTCCTGTGCCCCCTGCCCCTGTGTTTCGGGGAGGGCCCAGCCGGTCCCCCCAATCCCCCATCAGTACACCACTGTATGGCACCTTAACAGATTTAAATGGAGTCACAGCCACTCCCTTTGGATACTCCAGTCTGTCTTGCCACCCAGATGAGTGTATCTCTGTGACAGATGGCCCTTATGACCAAGAAATCACATCAATATTCAGCTTTCTCTAGTCCCAAAGAACCCAAGTCAATTACACCCTAGATCTCACACCAAGAACAATGATTATAGCAAATCCTATAGTAAACTATATGAAGATGTATTAAATAGGAAAAAAGAAACTAAAGGTTTATTTACAAGATGAAGGCCATGTCTTCACAACAAATTTTGGTCAATGCAACTTATGTTGGTATTAAATCAGCACTGTTAGTATGTCGCTTTTGCACATGGCTCCTTGCATCAGTGTTGCACATATTCACCAGGTGTTAATGCACGGTGCAGTGCACCATCTTTTGGGAAGTTTTCGCAATGCATGGTGGGGCCAAAACGAGTCACGCAGAGGTAACGGAGAAACGGGTCAACTTCCCAGCCTACAACCGTCTCCCTCGCTAATGTCATCTATATCCCTTAATTTTTGCACCTTTTGTCAAAATCCCATGAACCCACCCAGCCCTCCTCATTATCTACCAGCCCTACCAGAATCATACCAGTGCATAAGTCTGCACCACTATTATAAGCGTTGCAAGCACAGGCTACACAGCCCTCTGGTATTTGCAGAGCTTCAAAAATACCTGAATCAGTGGGAAACATGACCATTCCTTGGAGGAAAGATTGCTGAGGACACAGCAAGGACCAGTTCACGCTTGTTGGAGGCGTTCATGTAACAGCTGCAGACGGTGAAGCATCGCTTCTGCGCCCAAGAAACGAGCACTGACTGGTGGGATCACATTGTACTGCAGGCTTGGGATGTCAAGCAGTGGTTGCAGAGCTTTCAGATGTGCAAGGCCACATTCCTGGATCTGTATGCCAAACTTGCCCCAGACCTACACTGCAGAGACACCAGACTGAGAGCTCAACTGATAATGGAGCACTGCAGTGCAAGTGGCAATTGGACTGTGGAAACTTGCAATGCCAGATTGCTACCAGGTAGTGGGAAACCAGTCTGGACTTGGCAAATTCACTGCAGAAGCTGTTCTCATGCAAGTGTGCAGGGCTATAATTGCCTCCTGCTACACCAGACTGTGACTCTTGGCAATGTGCAGGACATAGCAGATGAATGTGCAGCAGTTAGTCTCTAGAACTGGGATGAAGCTACAGGTGGCATGTATATCCCTATTTTGGCACCAGCCCACCTGGCCACAGAGTACTTCAATAGAAAGGGCTACTTCGATATGGTTATGCAAGCATACAAAAGTGGAACACTGGGGATGCTACACAGAAATCAGGGGCTGGTCAGGGACAGTGCATGAGACTTGCATCTTTAAGAACGCAGGCATTTTCAGAAAGCTACAAGCAGGGCTTTCTTTTCTGACTCGTGGCGAACCACTGGCGATGTTGAAATGCCAGCAGGGATCTTGGGGGACCCAGTCTATCCCTTTCTTCCCTGGGTCATGAAACCATACACCGACCACCTCAGTGGCAGCAAAGAAAGATTCAGCTACCAGCTCAGCAGGTGAAGAATGACAGTTGAATTGTGCTTTTGGTAGATTGAAGGAATGCTGGCATTGTTTACTCACAAGATTGGAGCTCAGTGAGAAAAACATCCCAATGGTTATAGCTGTCTGCTGTGTCCTGCGTAATATCTGTGAAGGAAAGTTGCTGCTGGAGTTGAGGGAGGAGGTGGAGCAACTGGCTGCTGAGTCTGAACAGCCAGATGCAAGGGCTATTAAAAGAGCTCAACACAGCGCTATATGGCTTAGGGAGGCTTTGAAAGAGCACTTTAATAGTGAGGCATAGTAATGCATTGTTGTGTACTGTGCTCTATCTGGCCCTGCTGTTTTGGGATCTGTTAGGAATTCTGTGGAGCTTGGTTTACATCAGCGAATAAAACACTGTCAAAGCACCTATTAATTTTTTGGTGCCTGCTGTAAATTTATGATTATTATGTTGTGTGTATTTGTCACTGTTCCTATGAGATGTGTCACACTGTACCGTAACAAGTGGGTGCTTTCGGAGCTGCTAGGCACTCTGCAGCATATCTTAGTTCATATTTATTATTTCATATCTTCCAAATAGAATTTTATTCAGTAACAAAGCCAGTGCAAGGAAAAATCTGTGCAATTTAAAATCAAATACATTAAAAATGTGATAAATTAACAGAACAAAGCTTATTAAGAAGAAAACTTTCATGTCCATTTTACGTACACATACAGCTGCTGTGGTTTTCATAGGTCAGTGTATGTGAAAGTGTGGCTGTCCTTAATGTACCCGGGGAGGAGTGGTAGGGGGAGGAATACGACCCCTGACGTGGCATAGAATGTTGAGGGGGTACTGTAATGAAGTTCTCCATGAAATGCAAAGAAAGGCGAGCCTGTGATTGTTGAACCTGTCAGTCCACAAGAGTCTGCAGCGTCGGTGTTTGCTGCCAGAGAAGTCCCATTATGTCCTGGAGCATCTTCCTCTCCTTTTCCTCCTGGGCCTTTCTCCTCTCTGTTCTCTCCTTCTCCAGGCCATTTGCAATGTTCACCCTCCAGGCCCTGTGCTCACAATCTGATGCAGCACTGGCTTGCAGGATCTCACTGAACATGTCGTTCTGAACCCTCTTCTTTCTCGTCCTTATCTGGACCAGGTGTTCCATGGGTGTGGAGTGGGGGAGATCCTCAAGGTCACAACGGAGGCAGCTGTAGATAAAACACATAGAGGTACCATTGTCAGTATAGTCGCACTGGAAAGCAAAACTTAGGATGCAGAACTCCTTTCCCCTGAAGTTTTGGACACGACATGCTTACTGACTCTTCTGCTTCAAAATGCTTGTGCACAGCACCGCTCACAGCCACAGTGAGCGTGGCCTGCCAGGGCTGAGGAAAATGAGAGGCAATTGCTCAGTTGTATAGAACTATGAGTAGAGGGCAGTGGCACTGAGCACTGGCACCGTTTCTACAGGCAGTGGTGATTTTAGCTGATAGTTCACCCAGAGGGTAACAAAGGGACAGAAAGCACAGCTGCTGCTGGTGTCCCGGAGCTGCCCAGGCCCATATGTGCCTGCCAAAGTTATGGCTGTGTGGTGTTGGAAAATGTCCCACCGTGGAGGAAGATACAGCTGCCGTCTCCAGAAACCTTCGGGGGGAGGATTGCAGTGCACCTCTAAGGAAGTTTCATCAAGATCTCTTACGATCCCCGTGTACATAAACAAACTGCTCCACATGCCTCCCTCTCCCCCACCCCCTTGCCTAACTCTAGTGGGGAATGAAAAGCAGATACCAGCATATCTCTTCTGGTATGAGTAAATTAATGCAAAATCAACAGCTATCTCCTCTTAAGTTGGGATCGCTGTCACTGTGATGGGAAATTAAATTGCACACTTAGCCAAGGATCCTTCCCTTGCATTGGGCTCATCCGTGCTTGACTGTTGGGACTTACTAGACCTCAGTGGAGTCTTTGAGATGCTGCTCATGGCATAGCTGGAACCCTTGCTCACATGTTCCCCGTTCTCCTTCTCATCGCTGTTCAGGCCGGGTCCCCTGGCTCAGGCTCCTCAGAAGTATCCACGGTGATGCGCAGAGTGGTGGTGGGGTCTCAGCCAGGTCTGGCGTACAGATCTTTGTAAAAGAAGCAGGTCTGCATCTCAGCACGGGATCAACTGTTGGCCTCCCTGGCCTTCTGATATATCTGCTGCAGTTCCTCTGCTTTCACATGGCACTGTTGCTGATCCCTGGCGTAGCCCTTTCTCCTGCATCCCTCATGCAATCTGCTCTTAGATGTCAACATTTCCGTGGCTGGCCCATAGCTGTGCTTGCACAGCCTCTTCTCCCCATGGGCCCAAGAGATCCGATATCTCCTGTCTATTCCAAGCTGGAGCATGCCTGGAGCGTGTAGCTGGCATGGGCAGCTGTGCAGTTGCACATAGCAATGGTGAGTTGCTAGGTGTGCTCACCAAGCTGGGCAATCAGGAAAAGGCATTTAAAAAATTTGCGAGGCTTTAAAGGTGTGGTAGGGGCCAATCTACAAGACCCCTGGCAGTGGAGTTCACAACTCTGATCAGAGCAGTGAGTGTTGGACATTGTGGGACAGCTACTGGAAAACTCTTATGGTCGACATACGAAACACAGTGTCTGTACTAGCGCTGCTTCGACTTCAATACCACAACCAAGGCTCAACACGCCTAAGGAGGTGGTGTCACTATGTCAGTGTAACAGGGTGCCTATATCAGTGGGAGACAAATGTAAGTGTATACTTATATACAGCTAGGTTAATGTAAGATAGCTTACATTGACCTAACTTTGTTATGTGGACCAGGCTTTTAACAAGTGAATACAGACACACAAATGACTTAGTCTAAGGGAGTGTCTACATTGAAAACTTACGTCAGAATAGCGATGTCTCATGGGAGTGTGAAAAATCCACACCCCTGAGAGATGAAGCTATGCCAGCCTGACCCCCAGTATATACAGTGCTAAGTTAACAGGAGAATTGTTCTGTTGATGTAGTGATCACCTCCTGTGCGGGTGGATTAACTACTGTGACAGGAGAACCCCTTCATTTGCTGCAGAGAGTCTCAGTTGTGCTGCTGTACGATTTTAAGTGTAGAAATACCCTTAGGTTTTAAAAGGTAACAGCCTTCTACAATCAGCAAGATCTATTTTCCTGTAGGGTTACCCCAAGCTAAGCAGATAAGGATCTTTTGCTTATGCCTAGGAAACTCCTTGCTCACCCAGATTCCCAGCAATTAAGAGATCCTTAGGTCTGGTCCACATTAGAGAATTAGGTCAGTTTAACTACATCGGTCAGGGGTGTGAAAAATCCATGTCCCCATGTTCTGAGTCCCCATGTAAATGGTGCTAGTTTGACAGCAGAATTCTTCCATCAGCCTAGCAACCACCTCTCAGGAAGATGGATCATCTATGCTGACAGGAGAACCCCTTCCATCAGCGTAAGTGATGTATACACTGAAGCACTACAGTGCCTCAGCCTCGCCACTGCAGTGTTTTAAGTTTAGACAAGCCCTTAGGCTCTGTCCTCACTAGGACAAAAGGTGTAGCTTTAAAACATGCAAAGACCCTAGTGTAGAAAGGGCAATTTGTGTTTTAACTTGTTAGCTGATAGAGGTCAACCCAAATTATAAGAGCCAGTGGATCCACTCTTGCGTGTGAAGTCGCTCTTATGTCTAAGGTCTCATTTTCGTTACCAGATAATACACTAAAATACAAATTGCTTTGTCTACACTGAGGTTTTAACAAATGTTAAAGCACATTTTAAAAAGATTTTAAAATGAATCCAACCTACTCTCAGGTTTTGTTAGAAACTTACTACAAAATTGTGAACATTTCAGTAAGCCTTAGGTTCATGATTTCAGGTTCAAAATTCAGTAACTTCACATGATTAAAGCCAAAGGAACAGGCAAAATGTTGTGGTTTCAGCCACGTTTTACTTTCATTTTGCATCCAAAAGCTGGGATGTAAACTGGATCTAAAAACATACAAACCCTCTAAAGACTGTTGACTTCCATTCCAGTTAACAACTTTGTTACCAGGTCTGAACCTACTGGGATTGCAAAAGATCAGACTTAAAACAAGAAAAATCAGAATTCCTGAAGAAAATGACAACTCTGCCTCACCTCTCTGGCCTTGCACTAATATTCGGCATTTCAATGGGAATATATGAATCCTGACAAAGGGTGTGTCTACACTGCAGTGGGAGTGTGCTTCCCAGCATGGATAGACAGATACCCGCTATCTCTGTTTTAGCCCCATGCTAAAAATAGCAGCATAGGCAGTGGAGCACAGGCAGTGTCTTGGGCCGACCACCTGAGTATGTACTGACAGCGATGGGATTACTCACGTGTTTAAAGCCCAGGGTTTGCAGGGCCAGGGCATTTGCCAATTCTTGTGGCACAAAGCAGTCAAGAGTAGAGCTGGGCAAAATTTCTTCATTAAATTGTAAGTTTGCTGAAATACGCATTTCTCAGGGCAACAAAACTATTCACAAATTCGGATCAAATTCGGGGAATGCTTCTGGACAAAAAAGAACCCTGGAAACAAAAATGTCAACATTTTGTTTCAAAACATTTCTGAACGATTTATACATGTGCATAGCTTTGGGCCTTGCATATATCATTAAAAGCTCTTGCCCTCCAGCTTGAAAGATGTTCTATCAGAAATCACTTAGCATAGTCTTTTTTGATCAGGTTTAACTATGCTTCAGTTAAAACTGTGATGACCATAGAATTGTTATCTACCAAGCTAGAAAGATTATCTTTTCTACTAGGGTTAATTTTGTGGGAAGCCACAAATGCTTTCTTTAATAATCAAGTTCCCTTTCATACTAATTATGTTCCTGATTTTATAATAATGAACTTTAATTTTATTATGACAGTGTACATGAACTCATGTTAGTCACATTTTGACCCCCGATTTAATATGGGGAGTGAGCTGGTTTAGAGGTGAGAGTCAGAAGACATGGGGTCCATACATAGCTCAGCACCTAGCCTTCTCCTTGATCTTAGGCAAGTTTCTTAATCTCTATGCCTTGGTTTCTAAATCTCTGAGGCAGGGATAATAACTCTTTTCCACCTTGACAAAGCACTTAGATGTTGTGGAAAATACCATATACGTGCAAAGTAGTTTTATTATTATAGTAAAATTCATTTTAGTTCATAAAGGATAACATACCCCTCTCCCTAGATATGTTTGTTGTAACCTCCTGTTGTCTCTCATCAGATACTCTGGTCTGCATTTACAAGCATTACTGGCATAGCTATGCCAGTTAGAGGTGTGGGGCTTTTTACTGACATTGCTTATGCTTATAAAAGTCCTAGTGTAGACGTAGCATACTAGTCTCTCTTACATTGGTCGGGGGAACCAGCATTAGCTATATAGGTATAGGCACTTTTATGTCAATTACAACACTAGAGGGTTTTACTGCAAAACCCTCCCTCCGCAGACCATGCCTAAAATTGTAATTATTATTCCTACTACTACATGAGCATATCGTATTCAGCACAATAAGATCCTCATTCCTAATAGGGCCTCTAGATAATAACAGTATAAATAGTCAAGAGTAAAGTGCAAATCAGTGTTAAGATGCTATCTATACACTGTCATCTCATATGCTTTTAGGATGAGTAAAAAATCCAGATGTGGACTTGAACATTGTTTAATGTTATATTCTGTGAATTCTGTTATATTCTTTTATGGGATCCTCATGTTTGTCTTGCTCTTAGGTTTTTTTAAAAATGTGAAATATATAACTTACATTTACTTAACTGTATTTAAAGATTTAGCCTCTCTCCTTCCTCTACTCTGAGATCCTTATGTGTTTTTACATCAAGGCTGTCTGTCACATGAAGCAGTTCTTTCCTTTGGCAATCTCTTTCTTTCCAATGACTCACCAGGAAAGACTCCTAGATATCAGATAGATGGTACACAGGCAACCAAAGTAGCATACACCATAGCAATGTGAGAGCCAAAATGCACCAATTCATTGGAATAAAGCCTGCTGACATATTCCAGCAATTAAACAACAAAACACAGAACAGTGAGCTGATACTACCAAATACTATGGCATCTAGGGTCCATTGTGAGGAGAGAGGCTGTAGGCCAATGAGTTCAGATTACAGTGCAACCTGAAACTCTTAGCCAGAGAAAATGAAAAGCTGCCTTCCCTTTATTTCTCGTTTACACATCTGCTCTGCTCATTAGCAACAAAATCATAGTATCCTCCTCTGGAATTCTCTTTTCTCCCAATCCCTCTGTGTGTTGCATTTTCTCTAATGAAAATAATTATATAGAATCATAGAATATTAGAGTTGGAAGGGACCTCAGGAGGTCATCTAGTCCAACCCCCTGCTCAAACCAGAGCTAACATCAGCTAAATAATCCCAGTGAGGGTTTTTTCAAGCTGCAGCTTAAAAACCTCTAAAGATGGAGATTCCACCACCTTCCTAGGTAACCCATTCCTGTGCTTCACCACCCTCCTATTGAAAAACTTTTTCCTAATGTCCAACCTAGACCACCCCCACTGCAACTTGAGACTGTTGCTCCTTGTTCTGTCATCTGCCACCATTGAAAACAGCCTAGCTCCATCCTCCCTGGAACCCCCTTTCAGGTAGTTAAAGGCTGCTATCAAATACTTTTTCATCAAAGTGCTTTCAACCACTTTACAAAGATGAGTAAGCACTATTATTTCCATTTTATAGTTGGGTAAACTTAACTACAGAGAGGAGAAACACCTTGCCCAAGGCTACACAGATATCATTGATTGGCAGGGCTGGGAAGAGAACACCTGGTCTCTTGGCTTTCACCCAATCTTGTGCCCCACCCACTGGACTTGCCACATGCTGCTTACATTTGATAAAACAATGCTTTCCTCGTCCCTCCAAGCTTAATACTCCAAGGTCATTTTAAATCCCCCTGTCTAATCTAACTATTGATAGTAATAAAATTCTCCAGCTACCACCTTGCAAAATCTAACACTCCTATCTTCAACTTCACTTAACTTTTTTGGCCAAATTTGAGGAAACATTTCACCTCTTCTTGCTTTACTTATTCTACCTGCTGTCCTGTACCCCAAATAGCTCAGGGAGCATTCTGAGCTTCACAGCACTGAATATGACTGTTTCACCCACAATAGAGAACAGCAGGCATAAAGGGAGAAGAGGTCAGAAATGTTCCTCTTTATTTGGCAATCAGGGGTTATATAATAGAAGCAGTTCCCTATTTTTCTAAACAAAAAAAAAACACCCCAATTTCTTCTTATGCTTGGCTTCTGATATACACTACCAGTATATACTACTAGCATCTGTTTATCTATCTATTTGTTTATCCACCAAAACCTTTGGTAAATTATTCCCGTGGTTAATTACCCTCACTGTTACATTTTTTTTGGTCTGAATCTGTTTAATTTCAATTTCGAGCCAATGGATCTTATTATACCTTTGTCAGCTAGTCTGAAGAGCCCTCTATTCTCAAATTTCTGTTTCCTTTGTAGCTACTTTGATCAAGGCACCCCTTAATCTTCTCTTTGTTAAACTATGAAGACTGAGCACTGTTGTGATAATTAGGCATATCAATCTACTTTAATTCCACGTTCAACTGTAAAAGCATGTGAAAGTTCATAAACTGACAGTAACCTAAAATAAATGTTGATGGGAAAAGGTACAAACAGGAGACAAAGTCAGAATTAGTCAAAACACAAAGGTTACAGATATAACTCAAGGACTGTGTTAACATCATGCATGATAAACAAGAAAATGTAGGGCCAGAAATCAGTGAACCAAAATAGGTGTGTCTGCAGCTAGACTAATTGAAGGACAAAATTAATTTATTTATTGATCAAGTCCTGTATCAGCCACTCTATTTTCTGGTTTGAGATCAATATCAGACAGGCCTGTGATTAATTGGGTCATCATGCTTACCCTTGGCACATTAGCCTTTTTCCAGTCCTCTGGAACTTCCCTACTGTTCCAAGATTTACTGGAAATCAACATTAATGGTTCAGAGAGTCCAGAGAGTTCTCTTCATCAGCTCTTTTAAAGCTCCTGGGTACAAGTTATCTGGACCTGTTGTGTTAAAAATGTCTAGCTTTAGTTGTTGTTTGTCCTTCGAATTCAAAGATGGCCGTTACATCACTTGTTGGCTTGGTTTCTGTGGACATGTGAGTGGCTGATCAGGCTGATTTGAGCTTTGAACTATCTGTGGCACACCAAACAAAAGATGCCGCTATACGTTACTTGATGAATAGTGGACATGCTGCTGTTGTAAGATATACACTCCTGGCACTTGTGCTCTACCTCAGAAGTTCTCCTCTGCCCATAGATTGGAGCTCCAGCATGGATGAGGCTTCGCCAGGTAGAATGATCATGAGCAAGATATTACCAAAACTCTGAGTCGATACTGAAATGCCCCAAAGATAACTTGATAGAGTCCTTGAAATGTTTTTTTCTGGCCTCCCTCTGAGTCTTTTTCCTCCTTTAGCTTGCCTTAAAAGGTCTTTGGCAGCTGCTCATCTGACATTCTGGTGACATGGCCTGCCCATCTCATCTATGATTTCATCAACAGAGTATGGATGCTTGGAATGCCTTCCCATATGAGAACCTCAGTAACTGGAACCTTGTCTTGCCATCTTATCCTCATAAGTGTCCTCAGACAGCCCATGGGAAAGTGAATCAGCTTCATAGCATGGCATCTGTACACAGCCCAGGTTTCGCATGCATAAATCATAGTTGGCAACACAATGGCTTTGTAGACCTTCAGTTGTTTGTGACTAATGCCTCTATGATGCCACACATTTGTATGTAGTCTGACAAAGGCCACACTTGCTTTGGCAATTCTGGACTTGGCTTCATCCTCGATTTAGCTTTATTAACTGGTGTTTAACATCATCCTTAGTTACTGTTGGAATGGATAGGAATGATGTGACTACATCAAATACAGAACAGAAATATTTATTGAATACTTTGGCTTTAAATTATTACTGACAGTTCTACCATTTCCATCTTGTAACAGATCAAATCCATTATTAGGATTCCTTTTGTTCCTAATATACTTTTAAAACTTCTTATTGTTCATAACTCTCCTTAAGTTTTTTAAGTATTTTAAAATTTCTTATTATCTTTAATTCTCCTTACGTCTTTTTTACTTCCTTAACCAATTTTATACAATTCCTAGCTTCTGATTTATATTTGTTACTATTGTACAGCACGAAGGATTCTTTCTCCAAGAATCAGGCCGCACAGACAATACTGAAGAGGTTTATTCATGATACTGGGAAGTCTGATAAATCAGCTTCAACTCCATGGTGTTACAGTGGTCAATTATATACACTTTCTTACTGATTACATAGGACGTTTTAAATTCCTTATCTATTCACTTACAAATACAGACATTGTCCCATCCGGAGAGAACAACAATGATAGCGGTCGTTACATACATGCAAAGAGACACTTTTAATCACTTTACTTACATCAAGGATGCTAGGGTTACACTCAGTGGGGGGTAAGGTGGAGAAAGAAGGGGGGGTCCTTACAGATAGGTGGCAGACAGACAGAAATTCAAAAAGTAAATGCGCTGTTCTTATTGGAATTAGAATCACTAAGAGGACATCTGGCTTCCTGAGCTATCTGATGCTTACACTAGCTATTGTCCTTGAGGATCAGGTATGCTCGTTAGCCATTTAAATGAGTTTTGATTTACAACTTGCTAGCTGAAAACAAGCTCAAGCCTTACACTATCAACTTCCTTTTTCTTCTAATATTTTTATATTTGTATAGCTGCTTTCACTTGCGCTCTAAGCTAGGTTGCCTTTTTCTCAATAGTGGCTTTTGGGGTATCTATTAAAATGCTCTTCAGACATAATCTGTTATCATTTGCATTTTTCTGTTTAAATTCTTTCTCCCAGCTGATGTGGCTTATAACTGATTTCAGGTTAGTAAAATTGGCCCTTTTAAAGCATCAAGTAATATCCATATTACTGATTTGGATTTTTCTATTTGCACATAAATGTAATCAAATCATAAATCACTTATACCTAATCACTTGTATCTCTAATTTTTACTTCTGTGACCAGTTCCTCTTTAGCTGTCAAGTTGAGGACTAATATAGAATTCCACTATCTCAGATGTAACACTTTTTGAGTTAGAAAATTGTCATCTGTAATTGTTGATATTCCAGAGATTTTTTTTCATACTGGAAGCCTGAGACCTACAGCATAGGTCACTCAAACTGAAGTCCCCTTTTGTGTGTGAATGTATGAGAGATTTGGTGGTCTGTAGCAGACACCAGCCAGTTCCCTACCTCATGCTTTATCTGTTTGAACATTTATTCATCTGCATTCAAGATTGTTTGCTTCTGGGTTGTTGGTGATAGTAACAATTTTTTTTGACATAGCGTCCCTCTCCATTTCTTCACTCCATCCTTCCAAAATAGGTTTAACCCATTGATTTTAACATTCCAGTCATTCCAATCATCCCATCAGGTTTCTATAATACCAGCTAGGTAAAAAATATGTTCAAAACTGAGCAATTTCAGTTCCACTTGTTTATTACCCAGTTTACTAACATTGATGAATCAGGAATTAAAGAATTTTTTCTCTTCATGCCCTTTGTTGTCACTGTTAATGAAGTACTCACTTTAGATTTACACCAATGGAAGACTGAACAGGGTGTACTTCAGCACTTTAGGTATCAGACATAGGGTTTGACATTGACATAAATGGCAAAATTCATTTTGGGGCAGATCCTCAATTACAGTCAGCACAAATGATGGGGTACAACAAACATGGATTTAAGGCAACTTTTCAGTCCCCCAAATCTTAGGGTTTCTCTGCGCTGGACCAGCCTTGGACATAAATTAAAGCAGCTTTTTTATGACGACTGCCAGGTGAACTACCGAGGAAGTGGGTGGGTGAGCGAGCTTGCAGGAAATCAGGCAGAGTTCCATCAGAGTCGATGGATGTTTCAATTTCCACAAATCAGCAAATTTTGATTAAAAAAATGTTTTGCTGAAATTTTTCCTACTAGCCATGTTTTCTAGCCCATTTTGTGAAATACAGCATCCTCTAATGCAATGATTTTCAACCTGTGGTCTGTGGACCTGTGCGCATCTGTAAACTATTATCTAAGAGCCTGCAAAAGGCTGTTGTTACCATAGGTCAGTGATTTTCAATCTGTTGTCCATGGACACCTGGGGGTCCGCAAACTATGTCTAAGATTTCCGAAGGGGTCCACATTTCCATTTGATTTTTTTTAGGGGTCTGCAAAGGAAAAAAGGTTGAATACCACTACTCTAATGGGATGAAACTAAATGTGGCTTATAACTTTTTAAAAGTAAAAATGATTTATTTATTTTAGTTCTTCCAGACATACTGAAGCATCCCAGTTTGCTCACAGTATTCCACTGCCTGAGGCATGATCTCTTACATTACAAGGTTGTGTGTAAATAGACAACCAAACACTCCCTTTGATGCATCTCTACTTAGTGCTGTAGAATATAAACTTACACAGTTTTATACACACATCACTAAATAAAAGAATAACATATTTTAAAATTTCTTATGGGAAATATGTTTTTCCATGCTAAAATTGTATTGGGTTTTCTCATTGTGTTACTCAACCCTTTTTT
The DNA here is from genome assembly GCA_007922155.1 of Mesoclemmys tuberculata. Taxonomy (NCBI): domain Eukaryota; kingdom Metazoa; phylum Chordata; order Testudines; family Chelidae; genus Mesoclemmys; species Mesoclemmys tuberculata. The sequence continues at coordinate 111,049,111 of ML675616.1, read as the reverse complement.
CTGTTGCAAAGCCGCATTGCAAGTACAGATTTAAGCAGATAAAGGCGAGATGATATTGACACCTAACCGTGATATTGCATCTTATTAAACAGGTAATTCTCTAATGGATCAATGAAAACAAAACGATGACAAGTTGTGGTCAACAGTCCTTGAATGTGCTGATGGTTGTGTTCTTATTGCTCTTGTCAGCAGGTAATGTTTCTTCCAGAAATGTATTTTTATGTGAGCTGGGTGGGGGGATGAACCAGTTTAAAATTCATCATGTCCAAGTGCCTACAAAACTAATAGTGCCATAGGTAACAGTACGTTGAAACAAAAGCACTGTGCAACTTAAACTTAGCTGTGCATTTGGTGATTGGACGCTATAACAAGAAAAGCAAGCCTATTTCATTTAGGAACGTAACACTAGTGGGACACAGATAAGATAAGCAGGCTCAACATTTTACACTCAATTTTAATAATCATTTTCTTTACTGTTTTGATTCTTAATAATCTCTCAGCTCCTTAAAATGAGGAATTCACCACCATACAAATCAAACTCTGCCAAATGATCCACGTTCTCCAGACGTAGCAAGCAAGGTTGTATCACGTGTATTTTCACATTTTGACAAAAGAGAAGCGTGTGTCTGTATGTACGGATCAAGTTATCCTGTTACTCTGCCTGTTCATATTCTTCTGCTGCTATAGTTAAGTTTACAAAAGAGTTCCCACTATAAGACGTACTTTTCACAGGCTCATAACTTTCAGAAACTCACCAGTTTTCTGAAATTTTCCATGTTTGTAATTCTGTCTGAAGGTGATTTACTCAAGGCAAGTTTAAGCAGAATCTCATCAATTTTTCCCCCCTAATTCTGTGGGCAAGTAAAACAACATCCATCTCATTTTAAAATATTCTAATTGCACTTTTGTAACAAGGAATACAGAAAAAATGGGTGACATTTGAAACTTGTATTAATTGTATTAATTGAGGATGAGTAATAACAAATAGCTGTATAGTTGTTCTATAATGATTTTTAATGTGCTTTACAAAGCTAGGCAAGCATTATTATCCCTATTTTAGAGATGGAGAAACTGAGGCACAAAGCAGTTGAGTGACTGACTCAAGTTTGTTCAGATAGCAGCAGAGCCAAATAAATAATCTAAAGGCAGGAAATGTGGGCAGAATATGAATGAATTTAGAAATTTTACTCTGCCCATTTTTCAGGCATGCTGATCATTATTAATTATATTAGCATAAATTATCCCAAATACACACGTCCACTATATTGTAGGGGAAAATATTATCTATCTCAGAAAGAGCATATTGTCATAGTAATAAAGACTATTTCATATGCATATGCACAGGGGATAGACAGAGTTAAGTTTGTACCATCAGCCATATCTTCATATTTACTGACTTTTTAGAATTTTCCTTTGCAACCTTAATCTTATACCTTGACTGCTCATAAAAATGGTTCAGCTTTGTTTTGGTTTGAGGACAGATGTTTATGTGTCACACAGACATCTATCCTCAAACTAAAACAAAGCTGTTGAGTCTGAATTTAGCCTTTTCAGCACTGATACTGTCTTTGAGGGAGAGGGAGAAAGAATGCTGTCTGTAAAGAAAAATGTCTTTGATTTGATCCTGTTTACATAGGACTTCTGCATGTTATATAAATTATTGATAAATACCAGGCATTATTATAGCATTTTATTTGATTTATTTATACATGTGTACATTATCCTGTCATAGATCCTTTATTATTTATTTGACATTTCTCAATAGCGTATGGTGCTATGCTGCAGGATAGGTGTTCAGAATGATAATGGCAGCTTTAATTGTAATTTAATATGCACCCCTGGTGGGATGGTCAAAAGCATTTGGTGCTGGCCTTACTCTGCTCCTATGGAAGTCAGTGAGAGTTTTCCATTGGGAGTGACATTAGCCATTGCCAGGTCCTTTTGAAAATTTTATCCCTAGTCTTTACAAAGCATTAAATCCATGCTTGAGTAGGTGGAAATAGGAATGAAGAGGAGGGCATAAGGGGAGGACAGGCAGGCTAGAACTCTGTTAAGAAAATATGGTAGTAGAGTAGGGACATTGCAGCTAGAGCTGGTGAGAAATTTTTTAACAAACATTTTTTGTTACAAAATGCCAGTTCATCAAAATTGACATTTTTTGCTGAAACACATTGGTTTTGAAAAAACTTTTGTGGAGAAGGTTTCTTAGCTGCAGGATGGAATAGAGTGACCCACCCCAGAATAACCAATAGCCTACTGGTTAGGACACTCTCCTGGGACCCTGGTTGAAGTCTTTTTTCTGCCTGATTTGGCCTAGTGATTAGCCCAAGAGTCAGGCAGAGCAGGGTCTTGAACCTGGTTCTCTCGTATCTAAGGTGAGTTGTCCTAAAGTGAGGTGATGAGTCATCTTTGAACTAGAGCTTGATTAAGCCACTTGTTGACGAGTCACTTCTGTACTAAGCTGCAGCCAATCCACAAGCCAGGAGCTGGTCTGGTGACTCTCAGGGCACGTATATAAGTCTCAAAGGAGAAACAGCAGCTCAAGTTTGCTCAACATCACGTGGGACTCTTCCCTGCCTGATAGTGAGGACAGGCTCCACAAGCCTTTGCCTGCTCCAGCCTAGCTCTTGCTCCAGCCCTGTTTCAACCTCACTCTGACTCTTGATTCTGGCTCTGATCCCTGCCTCCAACCACTAGACCCAACTGCCATAGTTCTGACCACTAGGCCTGACCATCCCCATCATGGATTCTGATACATAATCACTAGGCTAGTGGCTATTTGGAGTGGAGGCAGGGACTGTCTTGGTATTCCTGTGAAAATTTTGAAAGTTCTTGCTTTCATTCTGATGTAGAATGAAAACAAATTTTGAAACCGTGACATTTTTCACTAAATGGAATTCTTGTAGGCCAGCCCTAATGGCAACACTTTGACCAATATGATTGAATTGGGACTAAGACTATAATGGAAAGCAAAAAGATACAAAATTTTAGTACTTGTTGCTAATCATTAGTTTGATGACAAATAACTCACAATAAAGGGAGCCATGCATGCACGCTAAAAAGAATATCTGCCCTATCTGCTTTAACTTCTAAGCATATACTTTGCTTTAGTTCAGTTGACTCATGCTTTAGTCAAAATAATGAGTTGAAACTCATTGATGAAGGTAGGGATGGTACTGAATTTCATATTAATATGCAAACCTTAGCAATTTTTTTTTCGCACTTCACAATCATTTTCTTTTATACTTTAAAAAAGATCATGGCTATGTTTAAACAATCACAGATATCAGTTGACTAGTATATATTTTGTTACAATGAGCACCTGTCTCTGATGGAAAGCATCAGTGTTCAAAACAAATGTAATAAAATACTTCTACACCAACTTGGTACTAAACTTATAGCAATCTTATACAGAGCTAGTATAGTATACGATGAAAGCAGCATTACGGTGGTGTCTGCACATTCAGACATTTTAGTTACGTTGGCTGCTTATTCTTCGTAACATATCAAAGGTAAACCCTGAAAGACCAGCACAAATCAATCATTCAAAGCCTGAGAGTCTATTCTGCCCCAGAAATGTGCATGTACAGAGATAGGAGGATATAGCTTCCCCACGTTATTACTAGTAAATTTCAAATATGGGGTCGAGATTTACATATGCTACTCCACTTCAGAAAAAGTATGTTATACCTTACATCTCTGCAAAAGGTAACTTAAACATTTCAGTAAAACCACCGATATGGAGCAAGTAAATTGGTTCCTCCTATGGAGAGACCTTTGTAAGTGCCCATTACTGTAGCATCTGACCATCTCACAAATATTAATGAATTTATACTCTCAATATCCTGTGAGGTAGAGAAGTATCATTATCTCTGTTTTAAAGATCGAAAGAGATAATTGGCCACAATTTTCAAAGAGAGGAATGGTTGCTCAATACCTCTGGATATCACATTTGTCCTGTGTGTATCAGACTTTTTAAATATAAAATGTAGCCTAAACTAAGATGCAAATAATAATGACCAAAACAATCAAAACTGGGTCCCTAAAATTAGGCACCCAAATAATGGTAATATTTTCAGAGGTGCTGAGCACTCACAGGTCCTACTGACTTCAGTGGAAATTGCAGGTTCTTAGCACCCCCATAAATCAGGAACTTATTGAAGTGCTTAAGTATGGATTTGGAAGCCTAACATTACAGTCAGATGTTGGGAAATTTACCCCGTGGTCCCAAAGGAAGCCAATGACAAATTTGGCTACAGAACTCAGAACTAAAATTGATCAGGAATTTTCCATCAATGTTTTCTTGACAGACAATGTAATTTCTGCAAAACTGAAGTTTTCAGTGGAAAATTTATATTTGAACAACATTTTTCAATTTTCTGTCAGGAAGTGCTAAGTGGAATATTTCATCTCAAATCAATCTAAATCAAAACATTTCACTTTGTCGTTAATCTATGTCAGCTTGAGCTGCCGAAGTGTCTTATGGGTGTTGTAGTTTGAGTGCCTTGTGCTCCCCAATCTTCCCTCTGGGCCAGGTTCCCTGGCTAGACTAAGTTTCCCCATGATGTACTGCAATCTCCTTTCTGGTTGAATCAATGTGGTGCATCAAAGATATAGTCCAGCTGGGGAGCCATTCCCATATAGGAGAATGAGAGTGTGAGACACTCAAACTCTAATTCCTATGAAGCACCACGGCTGCTCAGTCAGACTCCAATTAATGTTGAAGTAAACTGAAATTAAATGTTTCAATTCAGTTCAACACACCAAAAAGAAACATTTTGGTTAGCTAATGTCGAAACCTTTCAGTAGATTAGAAATGTCTACATTAAATTTTTCTAACTGAAATTTTCCAGGATTTTCAATTCCATGAAAAGTTTTGATATTGCAAATATCCACCCTGATTCAGGATGAAAATAAATGTCAACATATCAGAATTTTCTACAGGAAGGAAATTCTGATTTTTGACCAGCTCTATTCAGAACCTAGTTCCACACTGTGGCCTTATTCACAAGGTCACGTAACTTTCCTCTCAGCAGATGATAGCAAAGGAGTGATGCCAAAATTGAAATGCACTCATTTCTCTTTAATTTCCATTGGCATCTAATTCACTCAGGCATTATCTACAGCCAAATACAAACTGGTTTAGTTGAACTGGTGCAAACAGTTGTGTGTGCACACTATACTGGTAAACTGATACCAAAATAATCATCATCATAATAATGTGACCACCACCTACCTCTTATATAGAGCTTTTCAGCAGATCTCAAAACAGTTTAACAAAGAAGGTTAGTATCACGATCCCAATTTTCAAACAAATATAAAGATATGAGTGTCCATACACAAAGTTGCACCAGCTAACTAAATCAGTTTAAAAACCTTAGTTAGCTGGTGCAACTTTGTATGTTAAGCAGTCCGAAGTGTCTTTGTCTCAGTTCTGTAAAATCAGAATAAAAATACATAATTTCTCCCATGCTTTGTCTGTCATTTCTATTTAGACTGTAAAGTCTTCAAAGGCAGAGACTGTGTATGTAATCTGAGATGTGGCCTCAGGCACTATCATAATATTGACCCTAAATAAATTAAAATAATGCCAGTGTGTAAGAGCTAAAGGTTAGCGACAGACCTCAAACTCCTACAAGGCATACTAACCACCACACAACAATAAACGTAGGGTCCAAATTCTGGAGAAATGTACAGTTTATTTATTTAAAGAGAATTGATCAGCAAAACCAGTGTAACAAACCTGAAATATGATTTAAAAGACGTAATACATGCTTTACATGAGGATTTAATAAAAAAGAAAATTATGGTCTGAAGAGTAATTGTGTTTTCACTGCTCTTGTTCTAGCTATTTGTATACTCGCAATTGTTCAGGTCTGTTAGGATGGTAATATCTTTCAATTATTATTTTTGGCTTATCAGAATAATGACCTTTAAAGTGGAGCAGACATTTCTAACACATTAATAACAGCCATTGTAAACCATGTGCCTTTGGATTCTTATTTCAATTTGCATGTATGTTTTTTCTTTACTGATAATAAAATCATCCCAGAAAAATCTTAAACTAACTTTTCTAGATATTTGCTGATATCCCATAGTTTTAAAAAAGCATAGTTAAAGATATTTACATCAATATTTTAGTGCTCTGTGTCATCCATGATTATAGTATTTATTTACACCAATTCTTCAGTTCCATTTAAAAAATAAATGAAATAAAATTTTAAAAAATCAGAAACTTAAGTAACTCAAAATTTGAAAATATCACAAAAATGCTTTTCGGCATTCATATAAAATATTATGAGGTTGAAACTCCTGAAATACATTATTTCTCAGAAGCCAGGGAACAACTGTCGAAGATTAACAGAAAAATTAAAATGTACATGACATGCAACTAACACATATGACTCTCAAAGAAAATATAATTCTATGTTTTACAGCATTGTCTGCACATTTTCGTGTCTGTGAGCCATATACAGACTACAAAGGCCGCTATCACTTTGGTTTTCACTGCCCACGTCTTTCTGACAATAAATCTTACATCTTCTGCTGTCACCATAACAACACGGTATTTAAATACTGCTGCAATGAGACGGAATTTCAGACTGTTATGCAGATGAATCTAACGGGGAATGCAGATGGATATATGCATAAGTAAGTAAATGAGTTATAAAGTACTCTTTACCAAATTATTCCTAGTCTAATCACATAATCTAAGATATATTTAATGATGGAAGCAATTGGAATAATTGTACATACACAGAAACATTCCTGGAAGCAATTTTGTTACAAGGCTACTTCTCATTCATCTTTGCTTCTATTGCTTTGAAGCCCATTATATACATTCCTAAGAACATGTATGTAAATGTTATAAGCAAATAAGCTGTTTCCCCCAATAATTAGACAAAATTGTGTTTAAATGTGTACCTGTCTAATGAAAACCCCAAGAAGGAATAGCAAGGGAAAGACAAGTTGACATTTTTCAAATCAACCCAAATGTTTTTCATGGTTAATTGCTATTTTGAATGTGTGCATGTTTTGCATATTAATGACTTGCAATCACTGAGTTTGGTAGGCAAAATGCACTTGATTGTTTAATCTCCCTGTCTGCTGCTTGAGAGCCTTTCTCACATTCTCTTTTTAGAAGCAGCTCTGTGGCCTATTGTCAAAGATAGAACTTTTTCAGAAAGACTAACAAGATAGTAAGTAGATCCTGAATTACTGACTGCATATGCTATGTGGGCAAGAGTCTCAGGTCCAATCTGGCTCCTTTGCACTACTGAAGCATTCTGGCCATGATTGGTCAGCTGTGAATTCTCCTGATGGAGGGTGGAGTGGTAAACTCAGCAGAGCCAGCTCCTGAGACAGCTGTCCCTCCCACCTCCCCAGGCTAGGGACAATGTCAGGGGAGGGAAGAAGTGCTCGGAATGCCATTCCTCCAGTTAGGGTAGGATTCTTAGGTCTTGATCCTGCACCATCGAAATCAATGGGGGTTTTCCCATTGACTTGGATAGGAGCTGGGGCAGGGCTGTTGGTCCCTTTGAGATTATATTCCCCTGGCATAAATTGGGCTACTCTATTTCTCAGTGGTGCCAGGGCCATCAGAATCAGAGACCTAGGTATGCCTCCTTAATAGCCCCCTCACACTACTGTGCTGAGAGGATTCTGGGATTTGTCTACATGCAAAAGTTGCACCACTAACAATACCTGTCTAGTTAAAACAATACAATGCCTCTAAGTGTGGACTTGGTTATATCAGTATTAAAGTGCTTTATATGAGAATATTTTGTTCCCATATGGGAAGGGGAATAAGCTATGCCACTATAAATCACCTTCATACTGGTCGAACAGCATCCACACTAGTTGTTTCAGTTAAAAAAAAAAAGATCACATCGCTAACCAAAATAGTTATATCAGTATTAAAATTGTCCATAGACCTGACCTTGAATGCATGCGAGAATCTAGTCTTATATTTTTACAAAAGTGATACACCAAAACCTGTTCACTACCTCCAAGTTTGTTACATCTTTAGAGATAAATTTGGAAAGCATTGGGAGGGGTTCGTTCACGGGTTGTTTATTGATGTCGCCAACTTCAAATTTGTTTAGTTTGTTTTCGATTACTTAGGCAATTTAGCAATTTAGCTGAACCCATTCTTTAATCTGTTATCTATGAACAGTGCTCTGAAGAGAGAAATTGGAAGCATAAGGGAGAGAGGGTAATTTGGTGTCCTGTAGGCAATCTAATTTTGTTTTCCTAACTTATAGGAGGGGTGACTAGAGCCTTTGATAAGCACCACCATTTATATATCTAACAATAATAATTAACGAATCATTTAGCTGTGCCTGGGTAAGTGTTGATTCTCTGTTCTATTTTGAGTGAAATTCATCCCAGTACCAAGTACCAGCAAAAGGGTGGTGTAGCACTGAAGTCCTATTTTTAGGTTTGAACAGGGATTTCAGTACTGGCCGTCCACTCAGGGGTGATTGCACCCTACCTGTGTAAAATTATGCACAATGGAAGGAAAAATAAAAGTCCCAGGGCCGTGACTTTTGCAAATCAGCTGGTGAGCCAGTCTCCTCCTCCTGGTTAACCCACTGGACCATCAGGAATGTGGATGGGGATGATGGTCAGGAAAATTAATGGAAACTAGAAACCTATGAGCAACTCTAGCCACAATCTTGAGACTTCCTGGTCATGCACTCAGAGAGGTTCTCCCAGGCAACAGTAATAAAGCCAACTCCCCCCATGCAGTCAGAGCATGGAAGGGTAGTTAAGCTGCATTAGCAAATCTTCCCCTCCACACCCACCTTTCTTTTTTACATGATGTTAGTCCAAGTGGGGAAAAAAGCAAACATCCTGCTTCACAGCAGTAGTTCTCCAGCTCTTCCTCTCAATCCTCCACCACTCCTGCATCAGCTATGTATATTTTTGTGGAAAGAATGACAGCTCTGTAGAATGGGAAGGAGAATCCCACATAGCTGCTTCCTCCGTCCACGTGAAACTTCAGGATTTTTTTCCTGCACCTTTGCATCCTAGTCTATATAGAGAACCTGACCCAAAGCCCACTGACTTCAATGGGAGTCTTTCCAATAGCTTCAATGAGTTTTTTGATCAGGCCCATTGTGCAGGTGGAGGGAGAGTAGCATAGGCTATGGCTACTCTGCAGCGGGGAGTGAGCCTCCCAGCCCAGAAGATAGGCTAGCACTAGCAGGGTTCAAGCTATTGAGCAAAAAGTATCTAGCAAGGCAGTCAGATAGACTTAAGAGCCTGGGCCACAACATCCACACAGCTATTTTTAGCACACCACTGCGAGTCTGTCTACACAGACTGTGGCCTGGTCTACATTAGGGTTTTACATAGGTACAGCTACGTCACACCACAACCTAACCCCCTGTGTAGACAGCACTAGGTCGATGAAGAATTCTTCCATCAACCTAGCGACTGCTTTTTGGGGAGATGGATTATCTATGCCAATAAGAGAAGCCCTCCTGTCAGCATAAGTAATGTCTACACTGAAGCAGTGCAGCTGTGCCATGGTTGCATTTTGAGTGTAGATGAGCTCTGAGAGGATTGCTTCCAGGTGCAGTGTGGACAGACCAAAAGATACCTGTGTTCGGACTCTGCTAGTGAGAATCTTGATTAAACATTGTTCTGGTTAACCTTATCTGATCTCTAATATAGACAGAGCCCAATTTACAAGTAAACTACCCTATCACCAATATCCTATATTAAATGAAAGCCAGCTATGAAAAGGGTTGTTTATGTAGATAGAATTTCACACATCCTTGAAAGAAGGCTCTTTGTAAAACGCTGTGTCCCCAACAACTGTGGAGAATGATTTAGGATGTGAATAGCAATGAACGTACAGCTGAGGATTGTGGCTTTAAAAAAGATCTCTCCAATGTTACCTTTTGCTTTATTTTTTCCCCTTATCCGTTATTACTGTTATCTAAAGGCATTTCTTGTTTTATAGTACAATTGTAGAAGAAACTAATGCAAATATAATGAATGGGAGCTCCTGTCATGGCATTCCAGAATCTTATAGCTCTCTTCTAATGTTGTATCATATAATGTCAGTCAGGTTCATTTACATTTGTTCTATTACCATAAAGATTAATACATTTTGATAGGTGCAGAATATTGGGCTATATGTCTGTGCAATCAAAAGATTTAGCCAGACGTATAGTTTGTAATATCTATTAACATGAACTAATAAGAAAAGAATTGTGAGATGTGGCAGCAATTGATTCATCATTTAAATAGTTTCTGCACATGGAAAATTCTGTTTTTAGATCACAGCCTCCACTAATGATTTACACTAGCTGTGAGTATCTGGCCACCTTTATTTATCTGGTCAAGATTCCCATCTGCAGAAATTAAAACGCACAGCATATACAAGAGCAGCTCATAACTGAGACACTCTTATGGAGGATTCATTAGCCCAGTTAAGAGATGCCATTTGAAAAAGTTTAAGATAAATACTGTACAGTATTGGAAAAAAATTGATACCTCATTTCGTCTTAATTTGCTCTTTATTTCTTGTTCCCTTCATATTTGTTCAGCAACTTCGGTATTAAAAGAATTAGAGCACAGAAAAATTAGTTTTTAAACTGCTGACATGAGCTAAATGTGCCCAATTATGAAGAATTTATACTCATACAGTCCCAGTTAAACAGCAGAAGTCATTACCAATCTCTCCCATGGACAAATCTATGGGGTGGAAACGCTTATCTGGGAAAATATGTAGGGTTCATTGTATGTCGTTCCAAGGAGATTGCTGCATGGCACCTTATCAGGGGAAGGGGTTTGTAAGCCTGTGGAAGGGGAAAGAAGTTTTGGTCTTCTGATCATGAAGATATCACAAGATCTATAGAGAAATCCCAGAGACCTCTGGGTATCAGCATGGAGAGCCAACCCCTTCCTCCTCTCCCCCCCCCCCGGCCCCATATTATTTCTGGGTCACCCTTCTCCTGGCAACAAGGTTTACACAGGAGCTGTGCTGCTACTGGCTCCTAAACCATTCTTACCAACTCACCCTCTCCCCAATGCTGGACAGAAAGCCACAGTGTGTTCATTACTGCTCAACGAATGATGGATTTTTCAGTTCAGGGATGGAGCAGAAGAAAAATCTGATTTGATTTGAACCCAAACCAATTTTTTCAAAATTTTTCATCAAATCAAAATATTAAAAAATGTTTCAAATTGACTGAAACATTTCAGGTTGACTCAAAATGGAATTTTTCAGTTTTTCTATTTGTTTCAAGTTGACCAAAACATTTCAGTCTACTCTAAACAAACTTTTCTTTTTTCATTTTTCGTTTCGGCTGAGCCATTTTCAGGTGTTTTTTATCCTTTTTTTCTTAATGGCCCAGTTTGATTTTGAAACACTGTTTCAAAATGAAGTCAAATAAAAATGTTTAAAAAATTTCAAAACAAAATGTTTTGACTTTTAAATTTTTTCCCACAGCTGAACCTATTAGTCAAATTCAGCTCAAATTCACAAATAGTTTTGGAGTATCGAAAAATACATTTCTGATGAAAAAAAACTAGTCAGTGAAAAAATTTCACACGGCTCTAATGTTAAAGCATTAAGGGCCAAATTCTTTGCTGGGTGCAAATTGGCACAGTTCCAGTGAAGTCAGTGGTGCTGTGCCAGTTTATACCCTGGAGAGAAATTTGTCATCTTTGAATTTGTTGTCTTTGTCTTCTGGGAATTTAATATGAAATTCCACAGGTTTGTTGATGTTCAGTTCTTGTAGCAAGTCCATTCCCAGGCTTCACGCCTCTGCTTGACCACTTCCTATATCCACCTCTCCCAGCCACAAACCCTGACTACAGAAGTTCAGTGAAAGGGTTAATGATGCTGGTCTGGCTCAGCTCTCCTTCCGCTGGCAATTTTTGAGCATTATAACTGAATTGACACCGCTTTAGTTCCCACCACTTTACAGAGTCAAGCAGATAATCGATGGCTCCCTGAGAAGTGTCCTGATAAATCAGCCATAACAATTTGTAGGATCCTGCAGCCCTTCTGCAAACATAATTCCATTGAAGTGAATGAAGTTTTGTGTACATAGGGACTGCAAGATTGGGCATTAAGTAGAGTGTGCTCTTATTGCAAGATCAATAAGAAATAAGATTAATGATTCTTGGTATGTATAGTGCTGTTTTCAATGCACTCATTTCTTCTGTTCTCACGGTCAGACCAATATAATAAAATATAAATGTGTGCCTGAATATATTCACACACAGTGCACACATAGTATATATACAGCATCTCCTTCAAAGCCTCTTATTTAAATGCTTCCTAGCTTGTGCCAGATTTTGCTAGCCTTATTCATCCTGAGTAATAATTTGCTCCACAAATAGCCCTATTGATGTCAATGTTAACTTTACTGGGGTTGTGTATGTGGTCAGATTTGGACTGATATGTTACTGCAAATGGCCCCATATAATTGTGAGTACAGGATATAAGAGAAAATGATACCTAAATATATTTTATTGACTTTATTCAGCTATATTGTATTCATATAAATACATGCATTGGTTAAAAACAGTGACAACGGTTCGGTTACAATAATGCCAAAGGGCTATAGCTAAAAAGGAACAGGCCCAAACCCAAAGTTTTGGGACTCCACTTATTTAATGTGCAGCAGAACAATGTAGTGGGTGGCTAAGGGATTAGACTCAGACTCAGACTCAAGAGAGTGAACTGGGTCCACACTGGGTCCACACTGACAGCGCAAATTCGCCGCCATCAGTTCGATGTCTCTGAATCGACTGAGCGGTCTGTGTAGACCCACTCAGTCAATCCAGAAATCGACACAGGAAAAACACCCTGGTAAGTGGCACAGCACAGTGTGGACGACGCACAGAAGAGATGCAGTGAAGTCGACGGGAGATACGCAAGTGTTTCACATCACTTGTGTATCTTCCGTCGACTGCCATCAAATCCGGAAGGTAAGTGTAGACCGAGCCTCAGTTTCAATTCGGTAACCTTCCTTTGTCACTTTCTTGGGCAAGTCACTTGGTTTCTATGTGTCTCGGTTTCTCCACTTGTAATATGAGAATAATAGCACTTTTCTCCCTCATATAGGGTTTTGTGAGGATATATACCTTAACATGTGTGAGGTGCTCAGATACTACAAGTGTCAATGACCATAAAAATACCTAGGAACACAGATTTAATTTCTCCTCCCCCCATCTTTTTAGTGTCCAGGATTTTTTTTTAACTCCTTACAAATTAAGCAGCAGAACTCTGATGAATTATGCATCTGAATTCTTTATAGGCTTTTCAGTTAGGTAACTTATGAGTGGTTTGTTTCTTTTCTTCTGTGTTTGTTTCTAAATATTAAGCTGTTTGACTCTCCATACAGGAAATGTACATTGTGTTTTGCTTTCTTGCTTCAGTGTATTGTACAGTATCTTGAGGATAAGAAAAATAAAATTCAGTAAAAATAACAAGTAATGTAGGTTTTTTTGGGAAAGGAGACTTCGGCTGTGATTTTCAAAACAGCCTAAGGAAGTGAGTTGTGAATTTCAATGGGAATTGGGCACCTCATTCCCTTAGACTGTTTTGTGAATCCCAGCCTCAGTATTCTACTATTTCAGATCTTAAAGAGGGTTTGAATTTAATTTGGGTCTGAATCTAGTCTTTTCATCTCTATATAATATTGGAATGAATGGGAAAGCTAGAGTAAGAGTTCTGTAAAGCAATGGCCTTAAAACCTGTATCCAGAGCCTAAAGAGTAATACAAGAATTCCTTTCTCAAACTGACTGGGAAGAAATTTGGGGAAAACCCCTCCACCTGATATAAATGATCCTGAATTTAATGTACGCTGCCTGAGAAAATTAGCTTGGGAGAGCACAATTCTGGACATATTGCTTCGTCCAATATATTTTGAATGTCATCCAATATATTTTGAATGTGGGACAGTTCATGGAGTATGTGGCAACTTGAGTAAGTTGCAGAATTTGGCCCTAATAAATATCTCTGCTCTCTTGAGGCTTGATCCAAAGCCCCTTGAAGACAATGGAAAGATTCCTGTTGACTTCAATGAATTTTGATTCAAGTCCTTGAAGAAGCAGCTTTGCATTATTCTTTAATTCAACTATTTAAATGGTGAATTAGTTTCAAAATGTATGTGCATGGTGGCCCTTAAGGTAGATTTCCTAATCTACCTCAGTTAGATTCAAACTGGATGTACTGAGTTGTACATGCTTTGACGAGGCCTGAATTTGGCCCAATATGTCTGTTCTGTCCTGTTGACTAGAAGGGTATGGCGTAGCAACAACTTATATACTGTTTCAACTAATGTTCTACCTTGTCACTGTTTTAATTAGTCTGCAGAAGAGCATCTTGAGAACTGCTAGATAAATGAGTGCTGATCTCTACACTGGCTACATTATAGTTTAGATCACTCACACCGTAGAACTACTTTTCTGTGTGTTCAAAAAAAAATGTTAAGTCCTTTGCTAAGGATATCCAATTGGTACTCTGTGTTTTTTTCAATACAGAGAACTTTTGAGATGACGTTAGCTTGTAGTTAGCTATAACCCACACACCCATATGAGAGCTATAACTGTTACAAAGCAACATGAATAGTATTTTAACTCAGCAGAAATGAGAAAACAGGCAAAATGTCTAGCAAAGCTCTCATTAACTTCAGCGGGAGGATGCAGAGGTTCTATATTAGCTTGCCCTGTAGTGCTGAAAATGTTCTTAATTATGCTCCACAAGCTTATGAAAAGTTTTACTTCTATTTTAATATACTGCAAGAATTCTGTGAGGTTTTTCAAAAGACCGGCTGAATTCTTTTTCCCAAAAGTTTCTATACCAATGAAGCAGGATACACTTGGGATGCTGCATTGGCAGCAGCCAAAGGGGAAACACTTTTGACAATTAAATTATGTACTTTGTTTGGTGATTTGGTTTTCTAAAATACATCCCATATGTCAAGTTTCCAAAATATTTTTTCCACTGTCTCTTCTTAAAAAACTAGCGTTCATGGGCTGAAGACATACATGCAAAATTTCTTTGGAAAGGTATGAGATTGACAAAGCTATGGACCTCTGAAACTATCCCTTTAGAGTTTAAATGTTTGAGTAATCTTACCTATGCCTGTAATTACATGCAACTCCAATTAACCAAAACTCATAGTTAACCAAGTTTTGTTCATATCCCCTGTGATTGTCCTGTGTCCTCCTATTTGCCTGTGGTCCTTGTCCCTCAAGGTCTCTGCACACCTCTTCACTTAAACTAACTCCTCCAGTTTTCTGAAACAGTTCTTTAAAGCTGTTAGATGTCCCTCAAGACCTCTAGCTAATAACAACTGTGTGTGTTCATATATACCCTAAACTGGGCTTAAGCTCCACCCCCAAAGGTAGTTAGGCATCTATCTCCTTTCGGGATTTAAAACCACAAACCCTCTCCTGGAGTTAGACACCTAATCCAGGTCAACCCTTTCTCATGAACAACAAGGGAGGGAAAGGAGGAGCGGGGAGAGAGAGGACCTACCCCATTGTAGCCAATAGCCCAATGGTTAGGCGCTCACCTGGGCCTCACCTGTGCGAGATCTGTTTCTAAATCTCCAATCTGCTGAATTTGGAGCAGGGACTTAACTAGGTTCTCCCATATCCCAGGCAAGTGCCACTTTTGGTGGTATCCCTCCAGTCTATAGACTCAATCTCTCTCTGGCCCGATTAATATTTAGTTATTTATACAAAGCAGAACATCCTCAACAGAAGAGACTGAGAGAGCTCCACCCTGGAGCCTGGGGGTTAGAGCACTCTCCTGAGGGTGGAGATCTGGGTTTCAATTCTCTCTCAAATCACATAAAGTGGGGGTTTGAAAACAGCTCTCCCAGATCCCAGGCGAGCATCCTAACCAGTGAGCTACTGGGTATTCTGGAACGCATGCGTACCCACACAAAATTCCTGATCTGGCCATCCCAGCTCTCATTTGTGGGATGCTTGGAGCACACCTTAGTTGAGAATCCCACCAGGGCTTTGGTGTGAGACGGGATGCCAAGTAGCTCAGCATCAGTAGGACTTAGGCAGTTTTGATCATGCCCACCAGCGGAAACCTAGGTGCCTACAGGACTTTAGGCATCTCCAGGGTTAGGCGGCAGCTAAATGGGGGTTTTGAGGATCTTTGTGGTACCAAAATGTTAGACTTAGGTGCCTATAGTGGCACTGAGGTGCCTAAGTCACTTTATACCCCTCATACCACTGTGATGGGCTCTCTAGAAAACTTTAAGGTAGCTCTGAGGATCTTTCTTTACGTAATATATATTGTAAATATAATTAGGAAAGGTCATATATAAGAAGTACATGTCAAAAGATTCATTCCTGTCTTCAGTTATACAGGTATTTAACCATCATCAGCTATCTGTGTATGTTTGAAAGGGAGAGAATCTGAAATGCATTCCCACTGTAATTATCAGCCATGTCCAGAAAACAACACTCTCCATGGCTGTTTGCCTACATATAAATTATACAGTTGCACTGAGCCGTTTGCAAGTGTTTTTAAAAAGACAAAATTGAGGATTCCCTGCTTTTTCCACATAGGATCCTGTATGCCAAACAGAAGCTACTGGTTCTGATTTTTAAAAAATGCTCTGGTCCAAACCTGCTGGCTAGCCAGCTAATGAGTCTAGTGACCTAGCGCAAAACCTCTTGGCAGGAGAAACAACAAAAGTGACTGTCAATTTTCTTTAGTATCTAGGGCTCAAAGAAAAATCTAAGTAGGCTTCTGAAACTGGCAGGGGTGGAGATGAGGGAGACAAGTGTTTCCTATTCTCACAGGTCCTGATTCAAAACCCACTGAAATTACTCAGGGTATGTCTACTTTTCAATTAGACACCTCCCATGACAGCTGACTCCAGCTCAAGAGACTCAGGCTACAGCTATAGGGCTGTTTAATTATGAAGTAGATACTCTGGGACCCTCCCATCTCACAGGGTCCTAGAGCCCAGGCTCAGCCTGAGCCTGAACGTCTACACCCAGTTAAACAGCCCCTTAGCTCAAGCCCTGCAAGCCCGAGTAATCAGAATTGCTCGACTAAAGAATCTCTAGAATGAACTGAATCAACATAACCCTGAATCTTCCTGAGATGTGAAATCCGTACATAAACCTGGCTGTGAATGTTCTGTGCTGAGACCATCTCTAAAAGGAAACTTTTAATGGCAATGAAAATATTTCCTTGCAACCCAGATGTTGCATCCATGGGACAGAACAGGAGAACTAGACAGTAGTGAAACGAACTAGATATGTGAAATTTAGGGCTTGTCTACTTGGTTTCACGGTGCAGATTACAGGGATGTGAGCTGCGGTGCACACTGAAGTGTACTGTAACTGCTTGGAACTGACCCTGCCAGCACAACTAAAAGGTACCTCATTCTCATTAACAGAGTTCTGTTTCAAATAGGGTTATGTTAACAGGACCCCTTGATGCATGCAGTAATTCACACCCCCGCAATCTGCACCACAGGGCTATGTAGACAAACCCTCCAAGTAAAATCAGTCCCCTGAACTGAAAATGAAACCAAGCTGTTCTGACTTCCAGTTCATTGGCATGTCTGCTAGAACTCAGTGTCTCTCAACAATGCACAAAACATAGTCTATTACATTTTTTCTTAGTATTATTTTTTCTTAATACATGTGAAAGCTTTAATTTCAATATTACCTGTATTAAAATTAATATTTTGCACCATTATAATGTTTAACAAACTGTACCAACATGTGGTATTTCTTCCGGTGAACAACCCATATAATTTATTAATTGCCTGTGATTTGCACAAGGCTTCTTCAGCAGTGCTGTTGTCCTACCATAGCTTAATTAAAATAATGTGCACTCCTTTATTTTTGTACTTGTCAGAAACAGGTGTTATTTATAAGGAACAAATGGAGAACACACACATGGCATGATTAATAAATTGTTGCTTTAAATTGCAGTGCTCAGAATAGACCTAATTTTTTCATTAAGCAATTTTTAATGGACCAAACTGTATGCCTAAAACATAACCATAAAAATGCCTATATGAAATAACTGTGGGCCAAATTCTGCTCCCAAAAGTGGTCCTGTTGACTTCCATGAAATTCAATAACTACAATGAACGGGATTTCTCCCTGTGGAGCTCCTACTGAATTCTTCAGGCCAGATTCCCCTTTTGTTTTCTAATGGAATTACTCCAGAGTTGTACTAGTGTGAACAAGAGTATAGCCACTGAAAAATCAGGAGTAAGGCCATTGAAAATGTTGGCCCAAACCTCACAGGTTATATTTTAGGCTCCAGTCCTGCAAAGACTTACATAAATTACCAGGGACTACTCAACACAGAATAGCTTGATGGAGTAGATCACTGAATTTAGAGCTGAGTGGAGGATGGCAGGACCATTTCACGAAGGATTTTTGAAATTTGGGTTTGGCTCAAATCAGTTTGAAAATAAAAATTTTCAAAATTCTCAGCAAAAGAAAAATTCTAGAAACAAAACATTTTATTTCACCTTCAAATTTTTTGTTTTGTATTATATTTAAAAAATTCAAAACAGTCATTTTAAAACAAAAATTCCAAATGTTTTGTTCCAAAACTGTTAAAATGGGACAGTTCAACAGTAACATTTTTTTCCTGGTTTTTCTTCCATAACAAAATTTGGAGGAAATCAACCCAATCCAACAGAACACTTAATTTCAGCAGAACTGCATATTCTGTTGGAATGTGGTTCTGTCAAAGTTTCTCTTACCAGTTGTAGCTTAATACATTCATTGATTTCATTGGTTTCAACTGGGTGCTGGTGGTTGAATGGCAGATTTTTATATTTTGGAATTCCCGTAAATGATGTATGTATGCCTAAAGCAGTGCCATAGTGCAATTCTTTATGTGGTTTTCAAGACTCTTCATCACTTTCCATCTCTATCTACTACCCATTTTGCTTCATTTTCTTTTCCCACTCTGTACTCTGCATTTTTTCATCACACCAGCTCTTCTGTCTGGAATAGCCATCCTCCATCATACAACTAACAACCTCCATTCTCCCACTTTAAGTTCCTCCTCAAATCTTGCACATTTGTTCTAGCCTAATTCTTTCCTGATCCCCAGTCTCCAGTACCAAATACCAATAGTCCTAACACCTCATTGTTTTTTAAAAACAAATAAACTTGCTGCCGTAACCATTTTTTCTCCTCCTCCTTTGCTTTTATCTCCCTATTATTCTCTCTGACTTTAGTTGATATCTGTACTCATTCTGTTCTATCTTTATTCAGTTAAGCTTTTTGAGGCATTTTTGTTATAAGCCAATGACAGCCAATGGGTGATAACCGTCCTGATCCTTATTCATATGCATGTTATAGCTATGCCAGTATTTACTCATAGGTCTATGTTTTCACCTCTATACCTGTGTTATAAAATCACTGCTCTTTGTAAATGCTGACTTTTGATGTACTTTATACTAGTGAAATGACACATTTTAGATAACTACTCTCTTAAGCCTACACTACTAAAAATATGTGCTCCTCTTGGGTGAAAATCATGATTATTTTGAAAACAAACCAACCAGCAATCAAAAACTCCTGATAAAGAAAGTGATGAGAACTACTGATATGTTAAATCGTTTCCTTTGTTGTTTTCTTCCCTACCCGCACCCCTCCCCCAGCAATTACAGTGCATTATTAGGAGTATGGATCTATGGCTTTTTTGTCGTGATCTTGCTGGTACTGGACCTTTTATATTACTCATCAATGAACTACGACATTTGCAAATTTTACCTGGCAAGGTGGGGAATCCAGGGAAAGTGGATGACGCAGGCACAGAGCCGATGGATTAACCCCAGTCAGGATCCAAGCCAAGTACAGACTCAGACTCAGTCTCAGCCTCAAGTGTCACAGGCAGGACCTGCTTTAAAAGGAGATGCTTTAACCCCACCACTGATGTCTTTTCAGAGCTCGTCTGCCTGGTAAGTTCAGATATTTTGCAGCATATTCTATTGCGGTACAGTCAGCCATCTGTCTTTTGGAACAACATGAGTGATTATGCATTAGATCCTCAGCTGGTATATATTGGCCAGCACCACTGAACTCACCAGCTGAGGATCTGGCTCATAATAAATTTTACAGTGCGAACCATATTATAGAGTCACTACTCAGAAAAATGCATCTGCTTCCTAGAAATTTATTATGAAAATCTGATTGTCTGTAGAGAGTAATGGAGGTAACTAAATTTACAGTACTGTGTTAATATAAATGGGTTTGTAAGGATTAGATTTTTATTAGTAAATGTCAATGTGACTGTACACCCACGGAAACAGACAAAAAGATATTTCCATTGATAATAGAAATATACAGATCAGACAAGTAAGAAAAATGCTGCTTGATGTAAGGATATTTACTTCGTATATTTTGACATGTGATGTTGACAGTTTGTGTTTTAACGGTGATAAAATTTTAACTTTTTGAATCTCAATATCTGCTGTTATTAAATAATTACTGTCTGGCCACCCTCTGTTGTCTGACCTTCCCATAATTTCTGCATACAGTTAAAATTTAAATCAATAAAAACAAAAAAAACTTAAAAATAAACATTGATATTAACCCTCAAAATTAGAAAAAAAAGAAATTGAATTCTGCTAAGCCTAAATATAAAAAGGTTACACAATCTTTGCTTCTGCAGTATCTACTGAAGAGTTAATTATTAATCTAGTGTGCAAATAAAATTCTAATCTACCAAAGGTTTTGTCATGTATAGCAATGAATCTGCTTTCAAACACGTTAATTCCAAGTGTTCGATGTAAACACCAAGAAGTGGTAAATAGTTTTAATTAGATATGTGAGAAATCCATACTATCCACTGCGACACAGAAACAATGTGACAACTGGGTTAATGTCTTATCTGTTTAGCCACAGAAATATATGTATGTTACAGTGGAGAGAAAATTATTCTAAGGATTTAAAAAGGAAAAGTGATGGGATAGGTGCTGAAACTGGGGGTGCTACCCCAACCCTAGCTTGAAGTGGTTTGCATTTATACAGGGTTTACCATTTGGTTCAATGTCTCTCAGCACCCCAACTATACAAATTGTCTCAGCACTCCTGATTAGTGGCCTAGATTTTTTTTTTAACATTTCTGCCATGTTGTATACATGTATGTCAAAATGTGTTTTAATACCAACAGTTCTATAGCAGTTAATGTTTGTAAATTATCAATCATTTTTATGGTGCCATGGATGGGTGTGGTGCTCTATAGATGTATTAGAAGAAAGGGCCCCAACTCAAAGAGTTTATAATCTAAAAGGATAGTACACTACATGTAGGCAACTGATGGTCATAGTGACAGGGGAGGGTGAAGGCCACAAGGGTTACAAAAGTTAACAATCAAGGGTTGCAAAAATTAAAGATCATTTTGGGATTTGTTTTGCTTCCTGTGAAGATCATATGGTCAGGCATTGGAGAAAGGTTGGTGGTGAAAAATTAACTGAAAGAAATGCTTAGAGCTGGTTGTGAATTTTATGATGGGAAATGCCCTTATCACAAAAAATCAAAACTTTCCACAAGAGGCTGGGAGCCAGAGTAGTTAGCCTTCAGTAGCCTGCCTGAAAGGTTTTTTATACCTGTGTTGGTCCCAGGATATGAAAAAGACAAGGTGGGGAAGGTGAAAATGTGGGGGAGGGTGGTGGAAGAGACACAGTTTTATGCTTCATACAGGCTTTGTCAATACTAGCATTTAT
This sequence comes from Mesoclemmys tuberculata, assembly GCA_007922155.1. NCBI lineage: Eukaryota > Metazoa > Chordata > Testudines > Chelidae > Mesoclemmys > Mesoclemmys tuberculata. The sequence goes on along the minus strand of ML675616.1, from coordinate 111,027,394 downwards.
GCCAACAAAACTTATATTGCACAGGGGTGCACAGCTGTATTGACACAGCATTGCCACTGTAAGTTTTAAATGTAGACTAGCCCAGTGTCAGGTCTGGAACAGGTAACCAGAGTGCCAGAGCTAAATACAAGATGGAACAGATTGTTAAACATAAGGGGTTAACACATGTTGCAAGATACCACTTGAAATGAATTGGGCAATTAACACGACTGCATTCATAGGACAATGAAAAGTTAGTACGTTACAAATTGTTGTAATGAGCCATAGAACCAGTGTCTAGGTTGAGACCATGATATTTAGTGTCTAGGAGAGTTATGAATTTATGTTCCCAGGCTCATCTTTTGAAGGTATTATGCAGATTTCCTTTGAGGATGAGGACTGCCCAGATATGGAGTGATCGCTTTGTGAAAAAAGTGTTTACCCATGGGTGCCAATGTGTTTTTTGTCTTTTATCATTTTTCTGCATGAGTTCATTTGTGAGTGTAGTGATTGTCTGGTTTTACCCACGTAGCTGTTGTCAGGGCATTTAAATGCACTGGATGAGGCACACAACATGTTGTTATAGGCAAATGTAGGACCCATGGATCTTGAAAGTTGTGTTCTGGGGTGGGGAGCAAGGGTATTGATAATCATAGAATGGAGATATGTCTACAGGCTCTGAATCTGTTGTTCTGGCAGGGTCTGGTGCAGCTTTGAGTTGTTGTGTCCTGGTCTTTGGGGAGCTTGTTTCTGATGGTAAGTTTGGCGAGGTAGTGGGTGTTGTTTGAAAACCAGAAAGGGGGCAGAGGGGGTTCAGAAAGATTTCTTTCAGAATGTGGTCCCCATCAAGAATGGGCTGAAATTGTTTGATTATACCCCTACAGGTTCAAATGTGGGGTGTTAGATGACAACTGGGTATATCTACACTTGCAAGTGGACGCAATTACTTGTCTGTGTACTGCTATAATGTTCACCCCATACCTGCACTGTATTCCCATGTGCTGTGCTATGCACAGGCCTATACTTTCATCCACACTGTCCCTTTCAGTACATGTCATTAGTGCTAATATTTCAGGCCAGGATCCCAAAGTCCTGTGTGTCTCAGGAGACACTCTAGGAATCACTTTGCTACATGTTGCTGGAACTGTATGCCACCTTCAGTCATTTGATGACAGCAGCTCTCTGCCATCTCTCCCTTCAGACAAACTGTGTTGGATACATGGAGCAAGTCCATGATGTGGTTCTGCTCCTGCTCGCTGGACAGATGTTCACGTGAGCAGTACCATCCAGTATCAGATAATGGACACGATTGGTCCAGAGAGATTTCAGAACTGACACAGAGGGGGGACTGAAAATCCACTTGGGTCCCTTAAAACAGATTATGTTGAATGCTGGGATTTCAATGGCATGCCCATGGATGGATTGCCACTTCTGGTCCCAGAGAACCAGCACAGTGTGTTGGGACCACATCCTGGGATGTGAAATCTGAGATGACAACTATGGCTGCAGAACTTCAGAATGAGGAAGCAGATCTTCAAGGAGTTGTACGAGCATCTTGCACCAATCCACCAGCTCAGACCACTTGTTTTTGGAAATCCTCAAGGTGGTCCATAAAGAAGTTGGCATATTGGGCAGCCATCCTTGTTCCTATAGTTTGGACAAATTGTTTGTTGTTATGGATGAAGATGTGTATGTCTGAATGTTGTCCATTGTCTTGTAGATATTTGAGACAGGCAGACAGCAATGCCTTCATGGTGAGGTATGTTGGTGTCTAGGGAGATGACATCTATGGTGGAAAGGATGGTCTATTGAGGCAGGTTGTTAATGTGCAGTTTCTAGAAGAAGTAAGTTGTGTCATGAGTGGTTTGAGAATGGTTTCTCCAGGTCCTAATATTCCCTCAGTAGGGATGTGACCAGATATGATAGGTCTACCTTGGTTCCTTTGTTTGTGTTTCTTGGGAAGCATGTAGAAGTCCCTGGGGTGGTTGTATGGGTGATGAAAGGTTTTATCAGTTTCACCTTTTTACAACAGTCTTATAGGTGGGCTGCCAGCAAAGTGAAAAATTCTGTTTCAGTTCTCCCAAAACAAAATGTTTCTGGAAATTCTTCCCTCCAAAAAGAGAGGGAGAGGGCAGTTTTGACTTTTCATCCGAATTTGGGACAACTTCATGTTTTTGAAAACTTTATCCTAATTCGGGACAATGAAGTCAAAAAGGCTATTTTTTTCCAGGGGTAGGAGTGGGATTTCCATTTCCCAGTGAGCTCTAGAAACAAATTTTGGTGGGGGTGGGAATATTAGGTCACTTTCTACAATAGCAGAGGAAGGCTCTTCTAAGGTTAGATAATATGAAGAGGGCACAGTAGCACAGGTGGGAGACAAACTTCAGAACAGGCACAGCATATGGCACAAATTTGAAGACTGAGCTTTAGGAAGAGGCAGAATCAGGGTGGCTCTTGCTGGTGAGTATGTGAGATTTTTAACTTGATGTGGAGAAAGAGGAAGCCAGTTAAGAGATCTGAGTAAGCAATAACAGAGGAAATTGCAAAAAAATGGGATTGTTTCCCCTGTAGCTGGAGCAGTTTATATGGATCAGAAATGTATGGGGGAGGAGGGAGGTGAAACAGTGGCTACAGGAAACTGAGTTGTAAATTGAAGCACAAGGGGAGGTTTTAGCAGTGGAGACAAGGAACCACCAATGTATTTTTAAAAAGTGATAGAGGGATAAGCAGTATTTTTTTTAAATAAACAGGGACAGTGTTTGTACAGTACTTAACACACTAGGGCCCGGATCCTGCCCAAGGCCTTTGGGTACTACCGCAATACAAATAATGAAATAGTAATCCTCTTAGTATGAATTTTGGTTGACTTATTTAATAAAAGGAATCGTAGCAGTTTTTTCATAACCCACATTCACCTTCATTTCTGACCAGGCGTTAGGAAGAATGGAGACAGACACACTTGGAACTCTAGTCGGAGCTGGATGCATTCAGCGCAGCTTCTCCTAATGTACCTCAGTCAGTCTTAGGTCTGGTCTACACCACAGAGTTAGGTTGATGTAAGGCAGCTTAAGTCCACCTAACTCTGTAAGCGTTTACACTACAATGTAGCTCAAATCAACTTAATAACGCCACCTCTGCAAGAGGTGTAGCGCTTAGATTAATGTAGTTAGGGTGATGCAGTGTCTGCATAGACAGTGTGTTACTTACATCCCCTATTGGCTGTCAGCCCCCTAAACTGTCCCACTTAAATTGACACAAGCATTCCTGGTGAAGAGACACATGCCCAGCAGACCAGAGTGGACATGAAAAAGCACAGTAATTACTGTGGTGGCTATCCATCAATCTAACGTAGGTCAACTTAATTTTGTAGCCTTACTCTTTCAGTTAAAGAGCCTTTATGCTACTACCTGAGAGAGAAGCTTATTTGTGATGGTGATAAATATTGAATCACATTAGGACTCTTGTTCCACATGCATCCCTGGTACCTCACTTTTCTCTCTCACATCTCTAGAGATGGATCCAAATAATACTCCCAATTCTGTACTTCTAGCTCTTTGTGTGCCCTAAACCAGATCCCACCTGAATTTGATAAGTATCTTTACACTGGGCTGCATTAAAACTCCAGTTCCAAACATCCCTGAAGATATAAGTGTCCAAAATCCAAATCTGGAGTCCCATTTGATTGGCTGGAACTTCCAATCCACCACAAACCCCCTTATGCCTACTCAGTCTTCCAACAATTTTAACACTGTAACCTAAAGGAGCAGGGTCTAGCATAACAGTTAACAGCTTCTATCCCCTGAACCAAGGTGATGCTTTCTTTGAAAATGTGGTTGGATACACTCTTTTTTTAAAACGGCAGGCTTGGCTTAAAGTCAGGGGAACATAAATCTGTAAAATTTGAGATTTGTAAAACGCAGACTTCATCCGTTTGTCATCTGCATTCTACTAGAAAAACTAAAATTAATAGCAGCCAATGTGAGACTTTATTCCAACTTTGTTTAGTGTCTGCTTTTATATTTACCCTGAAGTTTCAATTCAATATCATTGTGTTATCAGCTTGCTGTTCTAAACTGTTGTGTGCAATTAAACAGTTGCTCTTTTCACTTTAGTGCTGGGAAAAGTGATTCCTGTGAAAACCTGCACAAACTCTGCATTAATGAAATGTTCAGGTTGCATAGCGTGAATCCACTTGAGCAATGCTAAAGTTAAGGTTCCTGACTGTTGATCATTTTATGGTATCTAATTTATACAAAATTAATACATTATTTACCTACACAGTTACTTAGAGAAATAGAAAAGTGGCCAAAATAAAGTTGCTTTGGAAACATAATCACTTTTATCATTCTTTGTGATTTTTAAGATGTGGCACTAACAGTCTTCTAACTTTGTTTTCCCTGTTTTTAAAAAAGGAAACAGAGCAGGTGGGCATTTAAACTTAGTTCACATGTTATAATAAATCTTGCTACCATAACAGTTGATATGATATACTTCTGTTGTTTTTTCCCCTTGAGAGTGTAATTACTCCGGTTTTCTCATTTAAGAAAGTGCCTCCCACATTGCAGGTGATCCCAGAAATAAATAATAGTTATAGTTAGTCCCAATTACACTTTGAAATTCATTCCTCTGAATGGGGTGAGGAGAGTTAGATACATTCCTTTTACTGCTGGTAGTGGGTAGCTAGAGAAATTCTGTAGCATCAGATCCTCAGCTACTGTGAACTGGCATAGCTCGTGGCCTCCTTTTTACAAGGTTGGGTCAATAGGGTTGTAGCAGACTGAGATATAATGAGAAAACTGGTTCTTGGCAACTGTAAAGAACAAAAATTTTATCTTTTGTCCAAAACTAAGACAAATATGACATCTTCTTACTCAGCAGATCTGCTCTGTGTATGTATTCAGTGTTGGATTTGTTGACTTTATGGCAAAAAGAGGCTTTTTAACATGTTTTTATTCCTGTTTGCATGATGCACAGATACACAGGACTGGTGCTAAGATGCCAACTTTGGGACACTCTCTGGGAGGACCCCGTTAGTGGGCCAGACCTTCTAGGGCAGTGATATGCAACCGAGGGGGGGGGGAGAGAAGATGTTCTTGGGGCGGGGGGGCTAAAATAAACTGGGATCCTGTGGGTCCCACAGGACCTGCTGCCACAATATCAGGAGTGGGGTAAAAATAGAGTTGGTATGGCCAGGTAGGACAGGAGCAGGATTTAAAAAAAAAAAAAAATCTCCCTTACTGCAAACAATATGAGCACCCCAGCCAGCAGCCACTGCTAGCCAGCCAGCCAGTTCTGAATGCAGCACTGTGGCTGGCAGCGGTGCAGAAGCAAGGGATGATTACTTCAGATTACCAGTAATGTGTGGAGGGGTGCATGAGAAATTCAGTGAACTGAGGGTGTGGGGGGGTGCATGACTGGAAAAGTTTGCACACCACCGCCCTAGAGGTTTCACACGATTTCACTACCTCTTTAGGAAGAATCTCTGGTCCTTCATCACCCCTGCTTTATACCTTGAGTCTTGTTCAACAAGTCCAATTAAGGCAGATCCCTGAAGGAAACTTGTACAGTCTTACAGAGCAGATGCAACTTCTCCATCAGCATCATTGTGAAACAGAAGAGTTTATTAGTTGATTGGAACACAGCTTTGGAAGTCCTTGCCTAGCCTAAAGAAGAGAACTATGTAGTCCATCCCAGTTAGCACAGAGACCGAGCTCTGGCCCTATGCCCTCTCTTTGTCCCAGTTCAGGTGTGCCCCCAGAAGCCCTCAGCAGCCAACCCTTAGCTAACTGCCTGCCACCTCCCCACTCCTCTGTTCCCCAATTGGACAAATACTCCTTGGCTTCCTGTAGTCAGATCAGCCATGAATCGGCCAGACAGGCACCAAAATCCTGCTGATTGGATTTGCCATTGTATTCTCAAGAGCTCCATTGATATAGGGCCCAAGCCCTACACAGGTAGAAGCCATTCACACCTGACTCTCTGAGCCTCTGCAGAGAGCAAACAACCCTTTAAACCTCCGTAGCACATAGGTGAAACTGAGGCACACATAGGATTCACAAAAATACCCACTTTATCATAGAAGCCAATATCACTACCAGAGAGAGGCAATTGTATTCTTCATGCAGTAAAAGCTACAGGAAAGGCAAATTGCATAAGGTTTTCCATGCAGATTTTCTCTCGTGACGTTCTATTGGCCATGGACAAGATTTGCCTCCCTTCAGACTGAAACAGGTTCAACCCCAACAAGCGAGAAGTCCTTGGGGATCCACAGAAAACAAGCATCAGCTGGTTGGAGGCCCTTTGCAGGCCACAGGAGGGAGAGGAAGCCCTAATCATTTGTTCATGGACAGATAAGACTCTTAATTTGGTTGTCCAACAAAAAAGTTGCCAACACTGTATATCTCACTTGAGTAGCAGGGTGGTCATTAAACTCATTACAAGAGGATGGCCATTAGCAAAAAGCTTTTCAGCCTCTCTTCTCATTACTCAGCCACATTTTATTTTTCCACGGTGAAAATTCTATTCTATGCTATTGCTGTTTATTTTGGAATATGTATTTACAGCTACATTTCCCTTGCTGTTGTATGATGCAATCTTTATTTTTATTTGGACTAGAGCTTTCACCGTTACCTTCTGCCAAGTAGAACTACAGATAAAATGACAGCTTAAAGGTTGTATATTACAGCAGACTGAAGCAAAAATTATGCAGCAAAAGTTGCAGAGACCCGAAAACTAGAATTGGCAGGGTTTGTTTGTTTTTTCTTTTTCTTTCTGTGAGTTTCCCCTTACCTGAAGTTAGAAAGATTTTTTTAGAATTTTGCTGTGTCTATTTCATGAAAACACAAATTCTCTCTCATGTAAGTTGTCCCAGACTCAGCCTTTGTACTCTTTGGGCAGGGAGAATGTGCAGTGATGTCAGAGAGGGCTTAATTAAACCCTAGGTAACTTACCAACAGCACAAGCATGGAAGTATTTTTCAACCAATCATAACTTGTTTGTTTTTAATTCCTTTCTCCATCCTCTTATTAGCTACCTGCCACTCGTTAAAATCAGTGTTGTTTAGAAACCTTTGATGATAAAGCAGGACAATGTGAAAGAGAATGTTTAAAGTGCCATAATCTTTTTGTTATGAAAGCTGACGCTTAAAAGTAATAGTTTACATAGTGCAGTTTCTGTATCCATTCCTAGTGAGGATTTCAACAAAAGCTCCAGGATGTGTTTGTCTGCTTCTTTGGGCATACATCAGGGATGGCCAAACTTATTGACTCTCCAGAAACAAGCCCCTCCATCCACCACTGGACAGAATCCTCTAGCCCCACCATCCTTCCGCAGAAGCTCCAAGCTCCCCAGCCCAGTCTGGTAGGTGGAGAATGGTGGTGGTGGTAGCAAAGTTGCTCCAAGAGCTACACTTTAACTATAAAAAAGCTGCATGCAGCTCACGAGCCACTGTTTGGCCACCCCAGCATATATAAAGCACAGCCTTTTAAATTCTACACTTTCCCCTATGAAAAACAAACACTAAACATCACATCACATCACAGGGTAGATGTTAATTTCTGCAACTGAATCCTCATATCTGATTTCATGATAACTCAGTAAAAGATAAAATACTCCAGGAAAATAAAGTAAATATAATGAGAATCAACGCCAGCTGTCTTGATTTGGTCTAGAGAAGGGGGCAGGGGTTTTTAATTTAAATATATCTTGCTCTCAGATCTTTTTTCTAAATTTATAGGGATTCATATTCCAAATTCAGCACCCTTTCTGCACGTTGTGTTCTCATTGACTTTAGTGGTAGTCCCAGAACAGACTAGGACCCTCAGTTGCACAGTAATTATACAACTATAATACTATGTAAATGTAATGCTCTTAATACCATGACAGTATAGCTGGCTTTTAAAAAAAATAAAACATGATTGATAGTTTTACTGTAACATTACTAATGAAGAGCTCCCACCTTAACTTGTAAAACTTCTATGGATAACTTTTAATTATTTACTTTTGTTTTCTCCTCTTCTCCTGAAGTATAAAACGGGAATCATACGTTATGATCAGGTGAGCAATCCCACATGCTCAGTTTCCTGTGACTGCAGGAGACAGGCAGCTGTGGGTCCCACCCAGCATTCCCACTGTCTTTCTGTGTTCTCCTCCATCCCCACGCAAAGCTATTCCCCCTCCCCTTTCTCCTAATGCCTTTAGATGCTTAAAGAAAAAATGTTTCCTTTAGCTGACCCTTAATTTCCCCCTCCTATTTCAGCAGGTCTGACACTGCATAATGTAATAGTAACTCAGAGCAAGTACAGTATTAGCGTCATCTCTGATACAGCCCATGTTTGGGGAATAGCCTCAATATTAAGTCTTCTCCAAATTTACTAATTATGCTATTAATGAACAAAGTGAGGTGCTGATTCAATATCATGTTTTTAGAAGGCCCTTTATCAACTTATTGACACACTTCCCAATTTCTATTTAAATTTTCATTGTTCCAAGTACAGATTCCAGCACCTTGAGGTATCTCAGCAATTTTAAGATTCCAGCCACAGAGTCTGTTTGGTTCTATAAAGCTTTTTAGATGCTTATAGAGTTTCTCAAATATATCCAAGATGTCCTGTGCCAGTTAATAAATCACAATCTCTCTCTACTTTGCAAACTGAAGTTTTTTAAAGAATTGGCAGCATCTTATTGGTTAACATAGTTTCTTTTTATGGGTAAGATGTGTTTCAACTCAATAATAAAACCTCCTATGAAAATGTTAAAACACATTTCTTGATATGTGACATAGCCCAATTTGTGTGCAGAGAAACACACGGATACAAAGCAAGGCATATAAATGTAAACTAAACACTGCTGAAATTGTAAAGAGAAACAAACATCCCCGAGTAGAGTAATTCTAACTCCATATCATCCCCCAAAAGTTTCATGGCTCACCTTCGATGTGATGTCCAGCTCCTGAGCATGGACAGTGCATGACATGACAGCCTCAGTGTATTGCCACTACTTTAAAATACAAACTGTCTTCTGTCTTGTAACACAGAAATTTAAAATATGCAAGTACACCAGATCATGAGGCTGATCCCAAGATCATTCACGCAATGTGCCTTACATTTTACCTACATAATTAGATTGGTGTGCAATTTCTTTTCTGGGGATAAAAGAAAGTTAGTTTATAGTATGGATTCTTCACTCATCCAAACAAGAGTTTTAGATAGGCCAGGAAATGGAGAATCCAGCTGTTCCTAAATAGCTCCTTTTGTCAGTTTCAAGATGCACAGTTCAGCCAAATAAGTGTATTTATCTTTTAAAATAAAAAAAAAATCACACAGATAAAAGAAAAATTAAAAACGACATCCAAATTAAGAAACTCTGGGCAAATTCTCTGCTGCCATAACTCCACTGAAGTCCAGTGGAGTTTTCCATCAGAGAATTAAGCCCATTAGCTTTATTCTTTTGCTGAGGATTTACTCAATGAAGCCCATTATCTTGGTTGATATCTTTTTTGTTGAAATGGCTCATGACATAGTCATTACATGAAGAGATAACTTGGAATGTTTTTCTACTCTAGATAAGATTATTATTGTAAATTTCCCTACCTTGGTTTAAAAATCTGGCCATGCTGCTCTGGCTGGTTCTGATTCTCTTCTCATATTGTTAATTGGTGTACATCCGGAGTGACCCTATTGAAGCCAGAGGACTTACATTGATGTAAAAGGCAAATCAGGTGCTAGCCGCTATCCCCTGTGGTTGCTCTGACATGTTTTTTTATTTTAATTATTTTGCATCCTAGATTTCCCTTGTAGCTTCCATTGGATGGTGGTGTTCCCCTCTTGTACTACACTGTTACTGGTACAATTAAATGACTACCCATCCCAGAGGTGGCTGCAATATGGCTGTGGGGAAAGTAATGGCTGCTTGGCCATTATGCAGATGTGGGGAGAAAGGGTGTGAGAGTGTGCAAGGAACCATATTCTTCTCCATGCATGGCTTACAAAAGGACCAGGCAGAATTCCAGGCCTCATGCTTTACTAGATACCAGGGTACATCAGAGTAATTGACAAGAGAATCTAGCTCTCTAATGAACTTCGTCTCTCCTTTCCTACTCCCCTAAGATTCCCTGCCCACGTTGGGATGCTGGGTTCAGTGGGGAGAGGAGGCAGACACATTGCTGCTTCTGTTTCCAGTCCCCCACTTGTTCTGCTCAGCTGAGGTGGCTGGGCATATAGAATGCAGTAAATATGCTTTAAATCAAGACTGGATTTCTTACTAGAAGATTGCCAGAGCTCAAACAGCAGTTATTGGCTTGAAACCACAATCACTGAAATTCTATGGCTTGTGTTATGCAGGAGGTCAGACTAAATGATCCTAATGATCCCCATCTGGCCTTAAAATCTGTGTATACCCAGGCGTTCAGACAGCCACTCTGCTTCCTTGAGACAGCAGCTGTTCCGCAGATCTGACAGTCTAAGAAATCATCCTAAAACCACAGGATTAACCTATAGTCTGTAAAGGAGATTGGGACCCTTCTGGATCATGAACATGTTATTACTTTCTCCACACAGAACCATTTATTTCCTGCCCCAATTCAAATCCTGTGCAAATCTTATTCTGAATATATGTCAGTGGTTTTCATATCCTGCAAATAAGAAATGGAGGTATTTAAAAGGGACAAGTCTGTCCAGTTTCTGTCTCAAAATCAGCGTGCATGGTATAAAGGGCAGAGGTGGCCATAACTGTTTAAATGGTTTGTCATAGCAGACCACTTAGGTATTTGTCTGAGACAAAGAGAGCCATGTATAGTCATAATATTATTATAACAAAAGGAGTCTGGAATGCATTATACGTTCAGCTGCCTGCTCTGTAAGAGGCTTCCAGTTTTGTGCCGGCAGAGGAAAGAAAACCATAAAACTCAGGAACAGTAGATCTGAGTTACAATAACGGTGCTGCGTCAAACAGGGAGTGGATTGCCCAGGCCAACTAACGGATTTTTTCTTTAGTATGGAAAGCATCAATGGCCTGGGTGGTCTGAATCCAGGGCCTGGTGGGTGTACATCCACAACACAAACAAGCACCATCCCAGACATGGCATCAGCCTCAGAAAAGAGGTCAGCGACTGAATGAGACTAAACTGCTTTTCCATACCACACGGTGGTTCCTTCTGATCAGCACTGATGTTCATTGGCAAGATTTTGACCATGCCGATCAGTACTGACTTTAGTAAGACTCAAGGGTGTAAAATGCCAGCAAGCTCTTTGAAAACACAGAGCTCAGACTGTGACAAGCAGTAGGCAAACCCTTATTACTGTGCGACAATGTTCAGACCACACATGATATGGTAAGATCAGTTGTCTAAATGGAGGAATCAAAATGTCTGAGTATCAAAAAACTACTCACATTCATGTGGACATTTATTAAAAATCTGTTGAAGATTAGATCAGATTGTGGTGTTTATGCCACACTGCTGAATGGGGGAAGGAGGTGCAGGGTTGCACCAATTCAGGAGAAGCACGCAAGAGATTATGCCTTGCTTCTAGGCAGGTAGTCTATCCAGGACGGCGCTGTGCATAATCTGATCCATTCAGTAGGGTGGACCAGTTTAGCATGCCAGCCCTACCCCGTGGGTTGGTACAGAGTGGAGCTGAGGCTAGCACTGTGCCTCCACCGCACCCCATTTTCAGCATCTGCCTCCATGAAGGAAACAGGAGTGAGCAGATCACAGGGTCTGCTGGTGTAAAGACTCTTGCATGCCTCTCTGCTCTACCACACACCAGCAATGTGGCCAGGGGCATGCACAAGAGGGGACAAGCAAGGGCAGAGGTTACCCTCCCAAAAAAGTCAGGAGCACAGAACTTCTCGGGCCCCAGAACTGTGGGGGCAGGGAAGAGCGAGCTCCTGCCAGGGGCAGCATAGATCATGCCCCCCCAAAAGGGGACACATTTAAATTCCTGCACACACCCATGAATCTGGCCCCAAATGAGATCAGAAAGATACAATTTGGCAAAATGTAAATTTTCAGTGGTCTGCTCTGAAAGTTTGGTGTACAAAGTATCAGCTGTAGCTTCTGCTCGTTGGAGTGAGGCAAGACCTGGCCCCCAAAAGATTATCTATAGATACCTTTGTGTATTAATACCTTTGTGCTTTATAAGTGATTATATTAACTGGCCTGTATTTATCCCTTTGTCCCTATTAGAATACCATTGTAATCACAAGTTAGAAGGGTTGCAAAATTTCCCCAGTTCTCCGGTACTAACACTTACACAGCAGTTGCCCAACTTCCCCACTTTAACACTACTTCAGCACTTTATCAATCACCCCATGTTAGCCTATGGTCAGGTGTTGCATGCAGCAATGACTATATTCTAATAGGCTAGTAAAAGGTAATTTCCAGTCTTTACTTTGCCTTCCTTTGTCTCTGTAGGGAATCCTTTAATTGTTAGATAAGGTGAGGCAAGCCCAGGCAAACCTCAGCCTACCCCCCCCTTTATCAAGCTTTCTCTGTGCCTCATAAATGAAGCCTGGCTTTGTGGTTAAAGCCACCCGGCACTGTCTCTGTCCTTTTGACCCTGATCTAATATTGTAACTACAAGGCTGCTCACTTCCCTTAATTCAGTAATTTCTTAAGAACTTATGTTAACCCCTAGATCAGCAACTTTCCAGAAAGTCCTTTCACCAACTTCCCTTAGTAACAACAATTCAGCAACTTTCTAAATTACCAATAGACTAATTAAAAACCAAGTTAAGGCCCCCTCCCACAGGGAGGTGCGAATGCTGTTAAGTAATAACAAACCAATCATACTATGTAATGTAAATTAATGCTATATATGAATATTCATGTAATCTTTAAGGGTATATAAGGCTACGCCCCAGTATAATCGGGGCTCAGCATTTGGAAATGATGCCGCTGAGCCGGCTGCCGGCAGATCAATAAACTGCTGTTTCCTCATTTCGGTGTCCGTCTCGCAAGTGTTCCTGAGATCTTGCTACATTTTCTGGGGGCTCGTCCGGGATTGGGGTGTTGTACGCCACCTGGCCAGTGGAGGGGACTCCTGCAGTCGCCTCCCACTGACCATCGGTTGGCGCCGAGGTAGAAGCTCTACCTTCGATTGGTCCTGTGAGGGGAGACCGTGGAGACGACCCTACCATCTCGGCCACGGACCCACACCGATTGAGGAACCAGAAAGGTTGAGCTCCACGTCAGGATCAGGTGAGACCCCTGGAAACAGGGTGAAGCTGATCATTTGGTTTGGTTTGTTCTGTACAGTTTAGACCCCTTCAGGTGAGGGGAAGGGGGCCCTGATCACGCCCCGGGACAGCTCTAGTAGACTCCAGAGGGGAGTTTGAAACAGCTGGTCCAGATTTGTTCTGTTCTGTTGGGAGGTAGTGTGGGAAAGTGTGAGAAAGAGACGTCAAGTCACCACCTGGATAAAAATATAGCATAAAAGTAAGGAGAACCTGGCCATGGTATGTTTTTTTTTTTGCTGCAACTGAGTTCATTCATATATGTGCTAAGTAGTAAGTGTGAATGTAAAATTAGTAATAATTTTAATTGTCTTGGGTACATGTGTTATTGTAATCAGTTGTTTTTTAAGTTTTATTTGTGTATTAAGAATTTGTTAAAAAAAAAAATAAGAGAAAATAATTTGTGGTAAGGTAAAAACTCCCAATAAATAGTAGTTATAGATTGAATATAAAAGATGTGTTATTGTATAAATGAATGATAAATAATAGATTTATGAGCCGTTGACCAAGTCTTGGACTAAGACAGGTTTCAGCCACCCTCATCCGTCCACAAGTTGGTCGGGTGAATAGCAAGGGGGGGCCTGTCTGAACCTAGTGACTCAATGGACAGGCGGAGTGATTGCCCCCCAAGGCAACCCTTTCCCCTTCCTAATTCATGAGCCTTTGTAGCTTCGTTGCTCAGTAGAGCTTCTGTGACTTCAAGGGCCTCCTTCTGTATCTGTTTGTTTGCCTTTCCTTCCCCCCTTTTAGAAAATGTAGGAACACTTGCGAGACGGACACTAAAATGAGGAAACAGCAGTTTATTGATCTGCCGGCAGCCGGCTCAGCGGAATCATTTCCAAATGCTGAGCCCCGATTATACTGGGGCGTAGCCTTATATACCCTTAAAGATTACATGAATATTCATATATAGCATTAATTTACATTACATAGTATGATTGGTTTGTTATTACTTAACAGCATTCGCACCTCCCTGTGGGAGGGGGCCTTAACTTGGTTTTTAATTAGTCTATTGGTAATTTAGAAAGTTGCTGAATTGTTGTTACTAAGGGAAGTTGGTGAAAGGACTTTCTGGAAAGTTGCTGATCTAGGGGTTAACATAAGTTCTTAAGAAATTACTGAATTAAGGGAAGTGAGCAGCCTTGTAGTTACAATATTAGATCAGGGTCAAAAGGACAGAGACAGTGCCGGGTGGCTTTAACCACAAAGCCAGGCTTCATTTATGAGGCACAGAGAAAGCTTGATAAAGGGGGGGTAGGCTGAGGTTTGCCTGGGCTTGCCTCACCTTATCTAACAATTAAAGGATTCCCTACAGAGACAAAGGAAGGCAAAGTAAAGACTGGAAATTACCTTTTACTAGCCTATTAGAATATAGTCATTGCTGCATGCAACACCTGACCATAGGCTAACATGGGGTGATTGATAAAGTGCTGAAGTAGTGTTAAAGTGGGGAAGTTGGGCAACTGCTGTGTAAGTGTTAGTACCGGAGAACTGGGGAAATTTTGCAACCCTTCTAACTTGTGATTACAATGGTATTCTAATAGGGACAAAGGGATAAATACAGGCCAGTTAATATAATCACTTATAAAGCACAAAGGTATTAATACACAAAGGTATCTATAGATAATCTTTTGGGGGCCAGGTCTTGCCTCAGGAGGACACCGGTTTAGACTGCTAATTGCCACAGGAAGATGGACCTGTCAGAATTCAGATTTAGGGTATTTCACTATGTCCTGAACTGGAGGGCTGTAGTCCTCATAGCAGACTAGGGAAGATACTGGATTGTCAGCGAAGCATCCGGCCCCTCTTAAATGCAGAGGTGAGCTGATGGTTAGCTGCATGGCTGATGTGTTTCACATGAGGGCATTGGCTCCTTTTGTACTGGTCACCACAGTCATGTGTGGAGTGGTAGATGCAGAGAGGAATCACTAATATGGGATTTAGAGAATGGAAGAGAAGACAGGGAATAGGGGGAGGAAATGGTTGAGAAGTGGCAAAATGGGATGAGGGGACCTCTTTCCCATATTTCCATGGGGGCTCACACAACAATTCATTTAATCTCACAGGTGGGACTTACCCATATGACCAAAGTGAACAGAATTTGGGCCATTTTATTCTAAATAAGAATAAAAAAATAGACTAAAGAAAACCTGAAGCTCGTGCATACACCGAAGCCCCACGTTAAATAAAGGTAACAACGTGAAGCAATTGGAAGATGTAAAATAATTTAACAATCATAAGGTGAATTAGTCTGTAATAAAACTAGCTGTGCTGTTTAAACAAACTCACAGGGGCACACTGACAGTAAACCAAAGCAACCTGAAAGGCTCAATGTAAAAATAAACTAGAAGAGTCAGCTTGGCGGGTTTGATGAGAGAGAGCTGAAGAATTAACCTGATTTAAAGAAAATGCATAGAATCAAATGTCAGAAAAAGCAAACCGAACATATTTCACTGTATATTCATTCTGGTCTTTTGACATCCAAGTGCATTATTTTTTAATAATGGATTTTGAAACAGTTATTCTTACAAGGAGTCTAGTATCTTTGCAAGAGATTGCACAACATAAAACAAACTAGGGCAAAATTGTGTAAGGTGGATCCTAGAGAAATAACTATCTGTTCCAAAGCCCTGATCCTGAAGCTTATTGCACATGTGGAGAGCCCCTCCACCTGCACAAAGCCCCACTGATTTCAAGAGGTTTCCAACTGTGTACAAACATTGCAGAATTGGGGCCCATAGGCTCAGCAAGTGGAGACAAAGACACTGACCTCTAGTGCCTGGAACCACCATACTATAGATAAGGGGGAAAATGCATTTTTTTAAATTGTCATTTCATTAAAATAATTCAGAGCACTTCAAGTGTTCACTAACTATTATTAGCATGTGAGATTAAAGCAATATGTTGAGGCTCTCCCACAGTACTGTAAAACCAGCCAATCATCATTGTATATGTGTTAACAGAAGCTGCTGCTTTGTTGATGTATAAGTTCCTCGAAGTAAATTGTTCATTGTGTGTCTTCCCCTCCTGTTTAATTTACAGGTGAAAAGCAAGGCCATATAATGCAATGTCTTGATATTTATACAATTCTTGCTGCCCATAAGGTTCATGAGTTTTGAGACAGGTCTGGCTGTCACAACTCTGTTCAGTTTCTTGAAATCGGAACCGGTTATCTGCTGCTGGCCTGCTGCTGTGATTAAACTCAATGTGAATATGGCCATCTGCTTGTGAAGTATTGTCAGAAAATAGCAACTATAATTTTGTAATAGGTCAGTTAAAGTCGGGGGGGGGGAATGATAAGGGAATGGAAATCAGTTTTGAACACCACCCACGCTTACAATTTATACAGCATTTCCGACAGGTGTCTTAGGAATGGCCTGAGTCTGAGCTTGGATGTACTTGTCCGAATCAGAAGAAGTAGCTGTTGCATTAACTGAAGTGATGGTGAATGTGATATCAGAATCGAGTCCGTTGAGTCTGCAGCTGGATTGTGTTGGGTCTCTTTGGTAACGTTTAATCACACACAGGATTGACAAGTGTGTCATCACTAAGCTCATCACCTCACTGTCTATATAACATAAAGCCATTTGCTTTCTCATTAGTGTCTTTGATACATACCAAGAGCTGCAACAATGGCATCTTAAAGTCAACATAGTTTGGTTGCTAGTTCTTTGTCCTACCCTTTGGCATGGTGCTGGGACCTAAACAGCAGTGTAGAGGCACATGGATTTCTTTCAAGTTTTACTTCACATAGAATACCAGAATTGGAAGCTGTTTAAAACTCCAGACTTTGCTGCTTAAATGTCACAGTAAACCTTGAAATCAAGCCCAGCCACTGCTTACGTATAGCTGAGTGCAACAACTAAACTTCAAAGAACAGGTGTTCAGTTTGGCCATTGATCTCAACAGCATTACAAAGAGGTCATGGCTGGCTGATTTCAGTATCATTTTGCATTTAAAAAGCTAAATCAGGCATTGGCAATCGCTCCCAATTTAGCTTCTGTAAATACAGACTCAACTGGAAATCAGACTTGCTGCCTCTGAAGTGCTATTGAGCTGAGGCTCATCTAGAGCATCAAAGAGAAATATTAAGACATGGGATTGCTCACAGAATTTACATTGAATTACATCATGTTGCTGAATCAAATCTAACCTAAATTAGCAGAGAGGTGACCAAAAATTTATTATTGGAATGGTATGAGGTCATCTGCGCTAAATGAGCTGGCAATCTTAATCTAGGCCTGCTGCTACAGGGGGCACCCTTGCTCAGATTCTCAAAAGAAACCAAGGACTGAATAAATATGGAGATTGGACAAACTTCTCACCCCTATAGGCGACCCCTTCTAGACATTGGTGTAGTTGTGTGAAGATGTTTGCACTGCAGCAGCTACCTGTCAGCGCCCATTTTATGATCAGAGTGCTTCTGTCTCCAGGACTGCCAATCTAAGCTTGTCACAAGCAGTAAATAAACTTTTTTTAAAATGCACATACACACAAGAGAGAAAAGTGCAGTTGTAACTAGAGATGATTGAACTTTTTCCATCAAAACTGGTTTTGATGTGCGATTGTGTTTGCAGCTAGACAAAAATTTTGAGGCAAAGATTTTCAGTTATTGGGTTTTCAATTTTTTCAACAAAGTGAAAATATTCTTCAGGAAAAACCTCTCATGCCTGACCAGATCTAGTCACAACATCTTGTATATTATTATGACAGTGTCTGGATGACCTAGCCAAAATAAGGACCCATTGTGACTTACTGACACACATCACACACTCTGCAGCTGGAAGGGTGCTTTCCAGCCTGGGTACAGATACCTGCTAGCTCTGCTCAAGCTAGTGTGCTATAAATAGCACTGTGGCCACAGCAGTACAGGCAGCAGCTTGGACTAACTGCCCAATTACAATCCTGCTGGGCTTCCTGGGTACACACTCAGGCAGCTGACCCAAGCTGCCACCAGTACCACCACAGCCACACTGCTAGTTTTAGTGTGTGAGCTAGAACTGAGTTAACATATAGCTGTCTACGCACATTGGGAAGCACCCATCCAGCTTCGTTGTAGATTTACATGATAGTCCCGCTCCTAAAGAGATTGCAATCTAAATAGAGACCAGTGTGACAGAGAGCTGTGTAAGTAACCAATTTGCTGGTTCACTGGGAATGCCAAAAAACTGGTGGGGAGGGAGAGGATAATGTTTTTAAAAAAAAATTTGGTGAATCAAAAATTCAAAAGTGTTTTGTGTGGAATTGAACAAAATGTTTCATTCACCTTAAAACAAGTGTTTAATTTTTGAGGTTGAGCATTATTATTTAAAAAATAAAATTTATGGAAATTTCTAAACAAAAATAATTTTTAATTGAAAAAACATCAGTGTTTTTCAGATTTTGAAAATGTTGAAGCAAAACGTTTGTTTTGTTTTTAACTCTGCATAATTGACACATA
Organism: Mesoclemmys tuberculata; assembly: GCA_007922155.1. Classification (NCBI taxonomy): domain Eukaryota; kingdom Metazoa; phylum Chordata; order Testudines; family Chelidae; genus Mesoclemmys; species Mesoclemmys tuberculata. The sequence continues at coordinate 111,008,742 of ML675616.1, read as the reverse complement.
TGTAATAGATGTCCTCAAAATTTTTTTTTTTTTTTGCACCAAAACAAGTTTTCACAGAAAAATTTCTTTCAGCTCTACTGATGTGCAGAAGGCAGGGAGAGATAAGGGCAACAGAAAGACTGATACATTTGAGTTGGGACAGGCACAATGTGGATTTCTCACTTTGCCACATCTCAAAAATCATGATAGAAAACTACGCGATTATGTATCCCTATGGACAGAGTCTCCTTTTTCTAATGCAAGTGTCAAAACCCTGAGTAACTCCACCGAAGTGCAAGAAGTTACTCTGGGTTTTACACCAGTGCTGATTATTTAATTCCGACTGCTAGCCCACAGCATGCACTGCTGCAGTAGTTTTTCTAGCACTTTTTGCTTTCCATTTCCTATTAGAAAATTTAAATCCTATTTATTATTGTGCAACCCATCTCCTGAGAGTAGGGTAACCAGATGTCCCAATTTTATAGGGACAGTCCCAATATTCAGGGGCTTTGTCTTATATAGGATCCAATTAGTTCCTACCCTCATCCCAATTTTTCACAGTTGCTATCTGGTCACCCTAACTTAGATATCTTTTAAATGGGAATGAAAAGTAGAAATTGGCCCTGAGTTGGGAAAACAGCATCAAGGATGCTAACTTAAAGGAGGAGATGAATGGTTGCAATGGGACTACAGAAAAAGTTAAGACCAATTAAGGTTGAGGAGGAAAGAGTTAAATATATTTACAAACACCATCAACATTCACTTAAAATAGTGGGCAGAGAGCAATACTTTTATCAATAAGATTGTTATAGCTTCCTGTGATCAACTGTGTATCATAGTAGAAAAAAATTGCATAAAATTGGGAAAATAAATTTAAAATTAAAAACAAATATTTAAAGAAATAGAGCCATATTTTAACAGAACACCTTTTCAGTCACGTTTTAGTCAGTCATGATTTTGTCAGTCATGATCTTGCAAGGTGCTGAGCATTTGGCCCTGATTCAGTAAAGCACTAATGCACATATGTAATGTAAGCATACACTGTACTTTATGCATGTGAAATTAAGTAATCAGTACAACTATTCATGTGATTAAGGGCTTTGCTGGAGCTGTGCCATACTTCTCCCACCTTGTGTCTCACATCAGTTTTAATCATTTTGGCAGACTCAAAGCAGGTGAGTTATTTTCCATTGTGTTCCCACCTTTTCATCTCTCAACAAAAATGTTGCGAGTCACAAGGACGGTTGTTGAATATGGTCCATGTTACCACTTTGAATTGTAATAGTACATCTCATCCCGATTTTAACTGAGCCCATCCTGAGGGGCTTCTGTCTTCAAATGGTCAGGCCTTTGCCCTTTCATATGGCTGCAAATGTCTCAAATTTATCTTCATATGTTGGAATTAGATAAACAAATTGCTGATCAATGAGACTGAAACCACCTAGAACAACACTTGTCTAGCAATCCAGATCTCTACCACTTGAACTAAAGGAATAACCGTGTTAGCCAGCAACAGTAATAGTCAGCCATTATCCTTTTATGGACCAGCTGCTTGAGGACATGCAAAACACTGAATGATGGGGTTCATAAACACTGTTATACAGTGATTTTTCCATTGCTTATAATTTGGCCAAATCTGAGTGGTCTTTTACAGGGGCAGCAAAAGATCCTACTACTACCTGCTTATTTGATAGAGGAAGGCGGCTAACCTGGAAATTGGGAGACCTGCATTCAGGTCTCTGTTTCACTACCAAGATCCTGTGTGACCTTGGGCAAGTCATTTAGCCACTCTGGCCCAGACCCTCAACAGTATTTAGACACTAACTCATAGATTCATGGACTTTAAGATGAGAAGGACCAACATGCTCATCTAGTCTGACCTCCTCTATGTTGTAGGCCACCGAACCTCCCCCCACTCCTGAAATAGACCCCCAAGCTCTGGCTGAGTTCCTGAAGTCCTCAAATCACGAATTAGAGACTTCAAGTTATGAGAATTCACCATTTACACTAATTTAAACCTACGAGTGACTGTGTCCCATGCTGCAGAGGAAGGTGAAAACCCCCAGGATCTCTGCCAATCTGACCTGTCACAATAGTTACAAATGCATTACTATAATCAAATATACAACATACTGCCAATTGTTTGGATAACCTCTCTGGATGATGTCTTACAGGCAACTCCTGCCATATCTGGTACAGCATCTGCACAGTCCGGTGTAGTTGTGTCATCGACATGTCCCTGCTCTGGAGCGTTAAAGTCATTTGTGGTAGATATAGGGACATAGTGGTACTATCACAGGTCACCGTCTCAAGCTGTATTGTAGACTTAGTATTGTCAATAGGCACCATGAGTGTACAGCATCCTGCAGCCAAGAATGTACGTCATGCTTGGAGGATGAGTGACTGTATTCTGGAAAACACTCCCTCAGAAAAGGATTTAAGGATTGTGGTGGATAACCAGTTCCACAGGAGCACCTGTTACAACGTGGTGCCTAAGAGGGTAGATGTGATCCTGGGAGGCATAAGGAGGGGAATGTCTAGTAGTAGTAGGGAGAGGTTATTGCTACCATTTACAGCATAAGTGAGACCATTACTGGAATACTGTCCACACTTCAACCAGGATGCCATCACATTGAAAAGGGTTCAGCAAACTGCAACAAAAATTATATGAATTTTGGAAAATTCATAAGGAGCTTGAGCTCAAATTTAAGCTCTTTAGTTTATCCACGAGAAGGTTAAGAGGTGACTTCATCACAGTCTATAAGTATCTACATGGGAAGAAGATTTCTGATGTTTTTTGGGTTCTTAATGTAGCAGACAACTGCATAACAAGACCCAGTAATTGGAAGCACACAAATTCAGACTAGTGATATGGTTTTTGTTTTTATGAGGCTAATTAACCATTGGAATGATTTACTTAGGGGCCTGGTGCATTCTCCAGCCCATTCAGCTTCAAATCAAGATGATGTTCTCACAAAAATGCTACATCTCACAAAAATGCTAAATGCCCAATTAGATGTTGGGGTGCTGATGCAAGAATCACAAGTTGAAATTCTATGGCTTGTGTTCTGCAGGAGGTCAAACTAGATGACCATATTGATCCCTTCTGACCTTTACATCTGTTAATTTAGCTAGGGATCTGTGAGGTTGGTCAGTAGAGTTTCCAGTGGATTTCAAGCCACCTCAGATTTTTCTGGCCCTGCCTACACTCCTATCAGGTGTGCAGACAGGTAAGAGAAGGTGGACTAGAAGGTTTACATCAAAACCTTATTAAATCATTTCAATTGTTTTGTTCCCCCCAGTGTGTTTTTAACAGAGAAGACAAACATACATCTTCCCACCTCATCCCACAGAGTAGCCGATTATGCAGCAGCTGCATAATAGCAACTGGTGTCAATGAGAGAAGGCAGTGATTACATAATCAGGCTATAGCATGTATCAATCTGAAAACACAGAGGGAAAAATTCTGTTCTCAGCACCACCTGCCAAATCCCATCTCTATATTCTGTAGGCACAGAAACCTGGGTGTGTGGAGTTTCTAGATGTATATGATTAGGTTCAAATTTTCATTTACAAGTGCTGTAAGAATATGGTGGACACAAGAACACGGACATAGCATACCAGGATTCTTCATCACAGTGTGTGTGTGTGTGTGTGTGTGTGTGTGTGTGTGTGTGTGTGTGTG
>ML675616.1:110959671-111005068 GCA_007922155.1 Mesoclemmys tuberculata | reverse complement strand
GTGTGTGTGTGTGTGTGTGTGTGTGTGTGTGTGTGTGTGTGTGTGTGTGTGTGTGTGTGGACATTGAATTATTCATTCTGAATTTTTACTTCCCTTCTGTATCTCATCTCATAATTTAAACCAACATCGGAAACAGTCCGTCATCCCAGTGTAGCTGCAAAAAACCCCAAATACTCCTGCTGTGAAAAATGGATATACACGTTAATTGCTATTAACAAACCACTACCACAAGCTGGCAGCCATAATCACTCAAAACAAAATCTCCCTACTTCACAAATTAGCATTCACACCAAGCCAGACTGAGTCAAGCACCTCAACCAGATGGGGCTGCTGAATAAGTGAAATGTGGCAACAAAACTGGTTTTTCTTGTGTGTCTACTCCTACTGTCACTCAAAAGGAGCTGCTGAGCAAGGGCCATGCCAGGCTATCGATTCAAATGCAAAGATCTTAGTCGAGCCAAAGGGAGTTTTACATATGGACAAGTCAATAGTGAGATGTGGCCATGACACAGGTTTTAAAATAAACAGCTCCATTGCTGAAGTCAAAGAGCTCTCTTTGTTAAGAGAGAAATTACAAATAGGATCACCTCAGAAAACCTTGTTTTCCTTCTTCCCCTTCTCTGCTGATCTCTCCTTCCTTTCCATCCCCTATCGCATTAACACTCAGCCCCCTAGATTACTTCATCCACCCTCCCCATGTATCCAACTGCACCTCTCCTACACCTTTTCAATACCTGCTCCAGGGTCTGGCACCACTTCCTGGAACCACACCGGGCTAAAACTAAACTTCCATCTCTCTTATTCCATTGCCACTTTTCCTCACCACTGACAGCTCCACTATACTTTCTAGCCACTCAAGCTCATAACTTTGAGGTCCTATCTTTCCTCTCTCCTCACACCTAAGTGGTCATTTCCCTGTATAATACTTCTAAAATCCATCTCTACTATAATGTTGATGTAAAATCTCTTGGGAAATAACGTATATGGAGAGTTGCTTTCTGACCCTAACTAAGTTTTCAGGCAAAACCAAGACAAAACTAAGTGATGCTATATGCAGTCCAGATGAAACAAAAATATAGCAGGCATAGAACATATATGATCATATAGAATAATGGGTGCACAGAACAGATACGTCTGCATCAGCAATGGTTGACTTAAATAATTATTAGGTGTTGTCGTGTAAGTTTTAATGTTGAAAAAATAATTGATTTGCAGTCTCAAATACAAGCTCTGCAGTTTATTTTAAAAGGATTAACTTTAGGTTTCTTACTGCTAAAAGTGATTGCGTTTCAGTTCAATAAATAAATACATTTTTAGAAAAAATCAGATGCCAGACAATGAATGTCTCATCCTACATCATATACACTGAAATCTAGCTCTCACCTGAACAATTACGACACTTAACATTCTCTCAATCTCTGGATCAAAAAAGTAACACAATGTTCCTCTTAACACTGAAATGGAAATGGAGAAAGTGATTCTCTGACCAAAAAAACCCAGCAACAAACACAAAAAACATTGTTTGAAGATGCACAGGTTTTTTTCAGGTCACCAGTATAGGCTAGATTCCCAAGGATTTAGGCACCTAACTGCAGTTTCAGGCACCTGAATCCTAGAATTAGGCCCCTCTGGGATTCACAGAAACTGTTGCTGAAGGCTGCAGGCACTTAAACTCACTTGAGGTCTACAGCAGAAGTTCCTTAGGGGCTTATGTTTCTGCCTTTGCACATACACTGCCAGCCTGACTCTAGGCATCTGGATGCCTCAGCACTAGAGTGATGCACAAACTGGGGGAAAGAGGCATTTCTCTGCCCAACTTGCCTATGTAGCTTGATCCAGTAAGTGTGCTAAGAGCTCACCTACCATAGCAGACCCCCGAAGGCGAGCTCACACAAAGCAACCGGGGCAAAGCAAGACCACCCTCTTAAGTTTTAGCCCAATGGTTAGGGTACTGTTGCCACAGCTGAAACATTTCATGGAGAAATCTCTGTTTTGTTGAAAACTTTGTGGGAAGTATTTTTGGATCCAGAGCTTTCTGGAGAGACTCAGAGTCTGTAGCCTGGTGATTAGGGCACTGGCCTGCAATGTGGAAGATCCAGGTTCAGGTCTCTGTGCTCTGCTGGATTCATCCCAAATCATGCTGAACCCAGCAGAGCACAGATTTGAACCTGGGTTTTCCACATTGCAGTCCAATGCCCTAATCACCAGGCTACAGAGTGCAAAAGTCAGTCTCTCTCTTCCCCCCTCCCTAACTGAAAAAGCTCAGGTTGCAATCCAAAAAATGGACATTTTGATAATTCCATTTTTTGTGAAAAAGTTCAAAAGCGGACAGTGAGCCAGATGTAAACTCAAGGGGCAAATTAGAATCTGCTTGTATTTACAAAAGGGCCAGATCCTGAGCTGATATAAATTGGCATAGTCCATTGATTTCACTAGAGCCACAAAGATTTACATCAACAACAAAAAATGTGACCATATATATAGAAAGAGAGAGAAAGAGACAGAGCATGCCACATTTTCCCCTTATTTTCTGTTTTCCCTGTGTAACTTCATTGACTTTGGTGTATAGAGTACATAGAACAGGAAGTGAATGAGGGCTGGGTTTGGTACATAATACCTATAACTGGAGAGACCATAATTGAGGATACCCCAGCATCACTAAAACACACTGTATGGATTATATATTCAAATCAGTGGATTTTCAGGACTTACTTGAATTTTTACACACTCCATTCATAAATAGATAAATTATTTCCTGTTGCATGTTGGGCAATAAAGGCTGGATTAATTCAGAAAAAAAAATTGTATTGTGGTATAGTGCGGGTACAGGGCAGTAGGAGAGTAGCTGAAGGGCGGTATGTAAATGCCAGAATGTTCCGGGCTTTATTCCCTGTAGAGTATCCAAAGTCCTTAGAGGGCAATTAGGGGCAGCTGAGGCCAATGAAGGCCCAGCCAGGTGCCTGATAAAAATCCTCTGCTCCTAAGAGACAGTGTACAAGCTGGAGGAGTAGGTGTGCTATGCTACTGAGCAGAGAAGTGTGTGTGAAGAGGAGCTGAATGGAGTGCAGTGGTGTGTGGAGTTGTGAAGAGGAGCAGAACGGAGTAAAGTGGTGTGTGGAAGAGAGGTGGAGTCCTGAGGAAGGTACTGGGCCAGAAGGACAGAGAGGGGAAAATAGCCCAGGGGAAAAGACTGCAGCTGCAAGTATGATACCAGGAGCATATAGCTGCTACTCATACGGCCCCTGGGCTGTGAGCTGGAGGAGTGGGTGGGCCTGGGTTCCTACCCGCATCCCTGGGGAGATGGGGTAACTGGCGATGCCCTGGCCCACTACAAGAGGCAAAAGCATGAGACCCACTAGGGAGAAGCTGATCGTTTGCCTCAGTATATAGTAGAATACATCTTTTTCATGAATCAAACATCAACTGTTACAGCACAGAATTTTTTTTTTTTAAATGTCGTGTAGAATTTTTGAAAGTGTAAAGAACAAACTGCTAAGAGGATATGTAACCAGGGCCTGGCAATACAGCAGGCAGTTAAATATTGCATCACTTGACAGATTTTACTGGCTAACTTTTGAGCTTGGCTTTGAGACAACAGAAAAGTAGCATCTCTTAATAAATAAGCATCCATGAAATTCAAGCTGAGAATATCCCACCCATATCTAAATTTTACCTGGGATAGCATGCTCTTTTAAAGTCTTCCCTACTCTTCTGTGCGCTGCTTTCTAATTTAGTTTTTATACATACACTCTGACTCCAGTATAAAATAGCTCTGCAAATATGAAGAACACCTGTATAATTTATATACTCTGTGTGTGTGTGTATATATATATAACGTCCTTTTGTGGAAATAGGTTTTGTAAGTCCAACAAAGGCAGCTGAGGGTTTTGGATGAGCTGAAGTTAGAGATGTTAAGAAAAATCCAGCCCTCATCAGCAGTGTAGAACTATCTAGAATATCATTATTGCAATTTTCTATTATATGTTCTACACAGTAGTGCCTAGATGCCCCAGATGAGATGGGGACCCATTGTGCTAGACATTGTGCAAGCACATAACAAGAGACCCGTACTTATCCTCAAAGGTGTTTTGAAATCAGTGGGAGTTAGGCACCTGAATAGCTTAAAGGATCTGGGCCACAATCCCTGACCTGAGGAGCTTAATCTAAATAGTTTAGAAAGAGTGGGAGGGGAAATGGAGGTGAAGTGACCTGACGAACTTTACACAGCAATTCGGTGGCAGTTAAGAATGGAAACCAGATCTGAGTCCCAGTCCAGTGCCCTAGCTACAGGACAACACTGCCTCAGTTGTAGTCATTTTTTTTAAAATGGCCTATGGCTATTCACACTTGGGAGAAACATCTTCCAGTGCCACTGTGCTTCAGGAGCTTGGTAGAAAAGCTGTACCTCTTTGGGACTGCAGAAGTCACCCTGAGTGTTTGCAGCTGACACAAAAAACTATGCAATCCAACCATCTTAATCTCTTCTTTCTTTAGCTAGCTGCAGGTGAGGGCATTCCATTTTTGCACAGGAAGCTTTTCCTTGATTCTTCCACCAGAGTCTCCTCTGAGCTTATTACAGTGCTTGTACATTTTGATCACTTTGATAGTTTGTAAGTAGTTTCAGTGCCCTGTGCAGTTTAAATTCTAGACCAGCTCTGGCTCAGGTCCAGAGCAACTTGTGTGATCCAGACACTAAAGACCCAGCAGGGAAAACAAACAAAACACTGCTCCCAGTCTCATACCTATTGCAATGATTCACTCAACTGCTCTACAGAAAGTCATCTCACTGCACTGTAGAAATATGAATAATTTAAAATAGTCCAATTCTTACTTTGAGTATGCCCTTGTATCATGTTATTTTTTTTTGTGAAGACATGAAACATTAGCTACAACTTTCTTTAGCAGAGCAATATCTCTATTCAATTCAGCACCCTGCTTCTGTGAAGGTTTGACAAACCATCCACATTAAATTAAGGCTGTCAGGACTATAAATTCAAATGTCCCAAACTGATTAAGCCAGTTTTCCTTGTGACCTCTGAATTAGTTGGCCTTAAATCCAAACTTATTATTCTATGATCACTATACATTAAAATGTATGATGATTTCTTGATGTGCACAGCTGAATGAATTAAGTACAAATGTCAGCCTAAATACATTTTCTTGCTTAGGGTAGCATGGGCAGGATACGAAAGGAGTGGTTTTCAAAGCCATCTAGGAGATTTGGATGTCCAGTTCCCATTAATTTCCACTACAAATCCATCCCAATGTAAAAATGATATTTAAAAATCTCAGCTTAAATAGTTTTTAAATTCTTTTCCCTCGATAATATACTTCAATGAGAGAAAAAAAATTATTATTAAAAAACTTGTGTGTTCTCATTGAGCCAAGAAACCCTGTAAAAGAATTTTCAGGTTTTTCAGCAAAACACTCCAGCATTATCTTTCAAGTTACGTCCTTAAGTCTCCTTCCTGTGTTTCGCTGTTCAGTACGCCTCCATTAAATGCTTCACATTTCTTTAAAGTCTCAGAAGCCCTGAAAGGGAAGTCTGAACTTGGATATATTTCCTTCCTAATACACTCAGCTGCAAAACAGATCAGGGAGTATCAGATGAATACCAGTTAAAGTTAATGTAAAGCTACTTGCCTTTCCAAAATTTGGGACCCAATTCTGCAACCCACACTCACTATGTGGGTATGCTAGTAATCCCATTGGCATAACTTGCAATGAGTAGCAGTGAGAAGGGCTAGATTTTGCAATCCTAACTAAGTAAATATAGAAAATTGCACTCAGTGGGTTTTCCCCCACTCCCTAGCTAGAGAGACTTGAGGTGTATTTAATTTGTACAGATATAGCCATTTCCAAAACTATAGAGGTAACTTATTTTCTCTTTTACAATTGATTTATTAGTCATAAAATAAGAGCACTTACAAAAAAAATGCCAAGCTACCTACATCCTTGGCTAATGCCAGGACCTACCATACAAAAGATGTACCAGTTATTCCTGTGGAATGCATGCTGTAATCAGTGGGAGTTTTCTGAACATGGAGAACTGCAGGATCAGCAGTCCACATTTAAAAACACATGAAATATCAATGTAAAAAGCAAAAAATCTGTCCACTCTAAGTCATGTTTCAGGGAATTATCCGCTCCCTTAATGTGCAGCCATAATTCCCATTAACAGTAAAGAGTGTTATATATGCATATGTCCAAGGATGACCAGAGTTTTAAGGTATTACTTACTGTACACAAATGCTTTATGAGTTTCATTTTGATTCCGTGTAGCTTATGCATATTAAAAGGGCACTTACGGAGACTCACTAGATTCAATTATGTAGCATAAGGGAGTACCAACGTGATCTAACTACATTTTAATGATGAAGCCAATGCGTTACTCAAGCTATTAGCACAGGAGCTTTAAGTACACTCAGTTTATTTCAGTGCATTAGGAGCCAAATATTATGAGCCATATAGGACTACATCAGGGACCTCCTTGCATGCCTATGTGGAGGAGTAAGCCATTGGAAAGTTCTCCACTTTATTTCTCTGTGCCACGTACCTTTCCTGTAGGCTACCCAATCTCCTCAGGGTAGAGTCCTCTCCTGCACACTCCACTCTGCCCCGCACTCCCAAATATATGAACCAGTGCACCTGAACCATTGACATAAGATGTGCCAGCTATAGGATTGGTGCAGGATACATCCCCTTTCCAAGCAGGAGATAGCCAAGAGGCAAGTTATGACTGAGTCATAACCTGTTTCCTAGCCTACTCTATAGGTGCACTGTCCCTACACCGGGCTGGTGGCAAAGTAACAACTGATCTCATAGGAAGTACAAGCTGCTGATACAGATACAAATATTCTTCTTCCAGAAGCTATTTTTAACATTTGGGATTAGTGAGCATTAGGTTTCAATTGGACCAGATCAATTCAGAGCCAAACTGAAGTGATTAAACTATACAAACAGAGGGCCAGACCCTCAATGATATAAATCAGCATAGCTGAGTGAAACCAACAATTGACAATAGTTAAGGACCTGGCCCTCATGATTTAACTGGTTCTTAGGGACAGACTCAGACTTACAGTGGCGTAACCCTTCTGTCAGGCGAAGTTGGCAGCAACGGGGACAGAGTTCAATATCTAGAGGTTCCTCTTAACTCTACACCATCACAGAACTGACTCAAGCCCCACCCAATAATCTGGGAAAAGTTAACTGCACCCCTGCTGCCTGTAAGAGCAATACTTGCCCATTCTCAAGAACTGAGTCTGTGTAAAACAAAAGAGAAAGGGAGCCAAGCATTAGTTTGGAAAAACACCACAACCATAGTCAGACACAACCCCAGTGTGTTGGGCAGTGTTCCTGGCTGTTCCCCCTCCCCTCCTGGTGGTCCAACAAATGAATGTCTCTTTAGCACGTTGCTGACCACGGATAGCCAACTGTGTGTGGGGTGCAGTGGAGGAAGATGGGAGCAAAGACTCAGAGTTCATAAACTGTGTTCACTTGGGTTCGCCTCCCATCCTCTGGTGCTTTGGAGACCCCCCCAGACAGAAAGGACAAGGGTAAAGTGAAGCAGAGACAAGCGCAAGAAGAAGGGAGGGACATGCAGCAGGAGCTGCAGGAGCTTCTCAAGTGGCAAATAGACATGCCGGAGACTCTTGTTCACCTTCAGGCTCAACAGGTCCATGCTCCCCTCCCTCTGAAGCCCGTGGAGAACCGCATTCCAGGATCTCCTTACATACACACCCCCATTCCATGGGGCATCCAGGGTCACTGCACAACCCTTACCACTCCACCACGGGGAAAGTAGACAACCACAGTGCACGTACACTGACATGTGGGAGATACAGTTGGTGTGTGTGTTTGTGAAATTAAAAGGACTGTTCTTTCCCCTTTTCCCCATATTTATAAAGTTTCATTCACTTTTATGTCTGTTTCTATGGGTTTGGAATAGAAATCTATTTATGGAAACTTAATTCATCTTTATTAGTTCCCAACATATGCTGGCTGGGGCTGACATTCACAGATAATAGCAATGCATGCATTTGCAGCGGTAAATTACACAGCACTCATTACAAGGTTCATACTGGGTGGAAAAAACAATGCCAGGCAGAGCACACTCCAGCAACACACATCACTGTGGCTCACTATTAAAATGTCTTTCAAAGCCTCCCTGAGCTGTATAGCTCACCTTTGAGCTCTTCTTATAGACCTGGTATCTGGTTGCTTGAAATTAGCAGCCTGCCATTCCATCTCCATCCCCCACACCAGCAAAAACTTTTCCCCTTTTGCTTCACAGATATTCAGAAGCACACAGTAGGCAACTATAACCATTGGAATATTTTTTTTCACTGTGATCTAATCTCATAAGTAGATAGCTCCAGCGGCCTTTCAAACACCCAGAGGTATGTTCAGCTGTCATTCTGCACCTGCTGAACCTGTAATTGAAGTGCTCCTTGCTGTTTTTGAGGTGCCGGTGTATGGCTTCATGAGCCATGGGAATAAGGGTCTCCCAGGATCACTCTTGGCATTTCAACATCCCCAATGGTAATCCTCTGATCTAAAGATTTCCTAGTGGGCTTTTAACATAGTGATAGGAACCTTTAGTGCATACCAGCAGAGTCTCCATGCACCTATTCATGTATAACGTGTTAGTGTGCTTTAGAAATTACTCCTTGATAGCGTGCATTACCCCATCACATACACAAGTGCTAAGTAACTTAACAGCAGCTTTTGGAAATCCCACCTATAGTGCTAATTTAATTGTTTCACCCCACGTGCATAGTATGAGTCTGCCCCCATTCAACTGCTACATCTGATAATCCCACCTTGAGGAGTGAGATCAGGCAGGTACCTAGCATGTGCAGGACTGAGTGAGTCATAGCACAGAATCTCCAGCTGACAACTTCTGTTTAAAAAACTTTGAGTTTTGTTTATTTGAATCCTAATCTTTCAAAAAAAGGTTTTACAAAACTTAGGAAATTACACCCAAAAAACTACATTAAAAGAATTTTAAGGTTTCAAAGTCAAGCATTCAAAAGCTAGGAAATGCCAGAATTCAGATTGCCCATGGATTCATTCTCCATGAGGAGAATGAAAAAAAGAAAAAAATCATCTTGAGAGCTAGCCATTCTGTGAGCACTGTTGTCCATCCTGTGCACTCAGTGAGGCCGCAGTGTCACAGATTAGTAGAGTGTCCCTATTAACCACTCACCAGACTGCTGTCAGTGGATCCAACCATTGAATCTCGTATGCTTTAAACCTTGGCAGTCTTAAATGAGTCTAGGCGCTGCCCTTTGGACCCTGAGGGTGTGTCTATCTAAGGCACCCCAACCCCTGGGAGCTATGATTTTGCCATCCAGCTGCCCCATTCTTTCTACCAATGCTGAAGCTCAGACTACCGCTGAAGTCCGGTCTACACTTACCTTTGCGATTTGGTGGCAGTTGATGGGAGATACGCAAGTGACGTAAATCACTTTTTAGGTGAGAAATATGAGGAGCTGTCCCAGATTGAGATGTCAATAGAGGTGGTTTTGGAACAAGTTGATAAATTAAACAGAAATAAGTCACCAGGAACAGATGGTGGTGTCCACCCGTGTTCTGAAGGAACTCAAATATGAAATTGCAGAACTACTAACTGTGGAATGTAACCTATCAGTCTGCGTACCAGATGACTGGAGGATAGCTAATGCAATGCCTATTTTTAAAAGGCTCCAGAAGTGATCCTGGCAATTACAGACCAGTAAGCCTAACTTCAGTACCAAGCAAATTGGCTGAAATTGTAGTAAAGAACAGAATAATCAGACAGGTTGGTGTATACAATATGTTGGAGACAGCTTTTGTAAAATGAATGCCTCACCAATCCATTAGAATTTTTTGATGTTGTCAACAAGCGTATTGAGAAGGGCGATTCACTGTATATAGTGAACATGCACTTTCATAAAGCCTTTGACAAAGTGCCTCACAAAGGCTCTTCAACAAAATAAGCAGTCATGGGATAAAAGACAAGGTCTTCTCATAGATTAGTGACTGTTTAAGACAGGAAACAAAGGGTAGGAATAAATGGTCAGTTTTCACAGTGGAGAGAAGTAAATAGCAGGGTCCCCCAAGGATCTGTAGTAGGACCACTGCTGTTCAATAGATTCATAAATCATATAGAAAAAAGGTGAGGTGGCAAAATTCAAAGATGATACCTATTTTGAGTAATTTTTAAGTTAAAGCTGACTAAAACAACTTACAAAAGGATCTCACAAAACTGTGTGACTGAGCAATAAAATGGCTGATGAAATTAAATGTTGATCAATGCAAAGTGGTTCACATTGGAAAACATAATCCCAACTATACATACAAAATGATGGGGTATCAATTAGCTGTGACCACTCAAGAAAGATCCTGGAGAACTTTTTCAGAGAACTATCCACAATACTTGCTCAATGTGCAGCAGCAGTCTGAAAAGCTAACAGAATGGTAGGATCCTTTAGAAAAAGAGTAGATAAGATAGAAAATATCATAATGCCACTCTATAAATCCATGGTATGTCCACATCTTAAATACTGTGTGCAGTTCTGGTCACACCATCTCAAAGAAACTATATTATAATTAGAAAAAGTACAGAGAAGGGCAACAAAAATGATTAAGGGTATGGAACAGCTTCCATATGAGAGATTAAAAAGATGGACTGTTCATCGTAGAGGAGAGATAACTAAGAGGGGATATGATAGAAGGCTATAAAATCATGAATGGCATGGAGAAAGTGAATAAGGAACTGTTATTTATTCTTTTCTCATAACACAAGAACTAGGGGTCACCCAGTGAAATCAGTAGGCAGCAAGTCTAAAACAAACATAAGGAAATACTTCTTCACACAACACATAGTCAACCTGTGGAACTCATTGACAGGAGATGTTGTGAAGGCCAAAAAGCATAACTGGGTTCAAAAGAGATATAGATAGGTCCATGAAGGATAGATTCATTATTGGCTATTACCAAGAATCGTCAGGGATGTAGCCCTATGCTCTGGGTGTCCCTAAACCTCTGACTGGAAACTGGGATCACTCAATGATTGCCCTGTTCTGTTCATTTCCACTGAAGCATCTGGGACCAGCCACTGTCTGAAGACAGGATACTAGGCTAGATTGTCCAATGGTCTGACTCACTATGGCCATTCTTACAACTTAAGTAAATGAGTATTATTACTGTTGGATTGGATATATTGTGTCTCAGCCTACATACACTATGACACACTACAGTAAACTGTAATTTGCTCCTAGAGCGATTTTTAAGATTGGGCTATCCCAAAATGCCACTTACTTTATTTTCCTACGTATTGATATAGTCTAGGTATTTATACTACATGTCATTGTTCTGAGCAATGTTTGTCAGTGGCCACACCCTGAGAGGAGCTGATCACCCACAATCCATGAGTCCTATTGTGTGACCTTGAGCAAGTCACTTCACCTCCTTTTCCTTCATCTTCAACATGCTTTCTCCATTTAGCTTTTTACTATATGTCTGTAGTAAAATACCAACAACATTGCATTTCAAGTGCTCGGGATCAGGCCCATAATCATTTGCAAAGGCTGTATGCTTGATAACACCCACGCACATTTATAGTATTTGTTTTTGTTAGACTGAATAACTAACCCACCCAATACTTCTGTGGGCAAAGTAAAGGAACCATCTTAATAGCAGTTTTAGAAATGTGAAAAATAAAGTGACTTTCTCAAGGCCACAAACTGAGTCAGTTGTAGAGTAAGTATCTGGGATTCAACACTAGTTTCCTATTTGATGCCTAATGCATAGTTTATTAACATCAATACGAATAAGTTTTATTTAACACTTATGTAGGAGTTAATCGTTCAGCCTTTATTCACACAAGTAAAACTTGGTCAGGCCAATAGTCCCAGTGGCTCCAATGAGAGAGACTATTCAGGTAAGTGATATTAACTCACGAGAACAAGAACAGCAGGAACAGGTCCCTAGTACATTGTATTTTCAGTGTTCTACAAGCATTAGTACTTAATAGATCAAGTGTCTAGTAGTCAGAGTGAATTGAGCTAAATCAAAATGGTTTAAATCACTGATTTTCATCATGATTTATAATCAGCAAGCAGGAAACTGATTTAAATCATCCATTTTAATTCTGTTTTGCATTTTCTCTTTTTAATTATTTTTTTAAAGAAAGTTGATCCTCATTGGTTGGTAACTATTAAAACATTGATTTCCAACTAAAAATATAACCTTTACACTAAGTTTGGTGCTTCTTTTTCCTTACCAGGAAGAAACAATGTGTCTATACACGTTTATTTAATCAATTATAGAACTTGATTTATATTCAGATTCTTAACTTTTATTATATTAGAAAATGCTGGATGATGCATTTCTTATTTACTAGATGGCTAATCTTTTACTTGGGATTTGTGTCAAGCTGTGTTTGGATTGACATTCAAGTGCAATTAAAAAGGCACAAGTAGCACATTACTTTTTTCAAATTAAATAAAGCTACTTTAAATGTTCTAGATCTATAAGAAAAATTTATCAGAATGTGTGTTGCATTTAAAACTAATTTATGAAAAAACGGAAGTATTATCCATAGTTAATAAATTAAACTGATTATTTATGGTCACTTTGGCCTTCAAGGTTTTAGATGTAATACATCTATTCCTTTCACACCTAGTTTTTATTCATCTACTGGAAGAAGAGAACAAGCTTTCCTGCTTTTGCAACTCCCAATTGGTTTCTTAATTTTTCATGAAGTAGTCTTTGAACTGAGCTAGTTTATTAAACTGAAATGAAGAAAATATTCTCTCTACACCTATAGAAGAGGATATTGCTGTCAAAAGATGATTTAGGACATCAAATGCTGGTTCCTGGTGCTTAGTCGCTGACTTCCACCAGATCAATGATTTGACATTCTTTACAATTTGGTAGCAAATTTTAATGCTTAATATTGTTTTGGGTATTTAATTTAAAAATTAATAGATTGTAGTAAGTTTGGGCCTTAACATATATCAATTTCAAATCTATATTTTAAATAGATTTTTTAAGAGTAAGAAATACAAAAATCCCATTCTTTTTATTTAAAAATGATTTTTCACCCTGCTAGTAATTTTCTCTACATGTTATTCTTCCTTTGCCTTTCACAACAAATAGGCCATGCTCTTTTTTAAAAAAAGCCTCCGTCCCCTTGTCACCTTCTTCAGCAACAAGATAATCAGCATTAACAATTGGCATCTGCAATGGACGAGGAGAAATTTCAGAAGGAAACTAATTTTAGTGTCTGTCCTAGACTCCCACCAAGCAAGCTCTTACACATCTTAACAATCAAATTGTCATCAATAGGACTAATTAAATGTATAAGTTAAGCATGGGCTTAAGTTCTTGCAAGATCACAGTCTTAGAAGTAGATCTGGGCAACAAAAAAAAAATTGGCAAATAGTAAATTTGCTGAAAAGTGCATTTCAAGGGCACCTAAACCAATCACAAATAGTTTTGAAAATGTCATTTCAAATCAAGCCTAATTAATTTTTTTCAGTTTTTAATTTCAGCAAGAACATACAATAAATTTCGGTTTCAATTAAAAAAAAACACCTCCTCCCCATATTTTTTGGTTCAACCACCAAACTATCAAGTATTTGCTCAGATCTCCTTAGAACAACTTGTTTTAAAACAAACATTAAGACAATATAGGGTTACAGTTCTAGCAAATAGCTTGACACTGTCTTCTTGACACTTACAGGCAAACATTTTTATATTTTTCAGAAAATTATAATGATGTGCCTCAAGATGGGAGAGCTAAGCTTAGAATGCAGCGAGCAGCTTTCAAGAGTGAACTATCCAAGTGAATGACAGACAAACAAACAAACAAAGATGACACAGCAAGATGGAGGTTTGGTCAGGACATCGGACAAGAATCACCATCCTACCAATTTACAAAAGCAAACAATGTCGAAAGAGTTCAGAAAACCGTCTGTAAGCAATATTTTAATTCTAGGTCCAGATTATTATTTTCAAAGACGACATCATATTTGAGGGAAAGCTCAGTACAGTGAAATGCAAGTTGCTCTTGTAAGATCCAAGCCAAGGTGGACAAGGACTACAAGACAAACTTTTGGCAGATCAACTTTCTTTGCCTCCCCACCCATCAATTACCGTTTGAGCCTAATCTAAGTGTCAGAATAACGAATGTGAGTTTTTCCAAAGTTCTCTGGTGAACATCATGTCACAATAGGGTAGCTGCTGACATTCCCAGTCACTGTTCCCCAATACCACACGTTAGAATACAAGGGGCACCCCCTCTCATCCAATCAGAGTGCAGGGCAGTAGTCATTTCAGTATATGATTCTGGTCATTTTATTCACAGCAATGAAATTGATATGACATCATCATCAAAAAATCCTGAGCACAACAAGTGGCCTCAACTGTACGTGCCCTCCACTGGAGAGTACAAACATTTTAAAAATAAATAAAAAGTTTTAAAAGGACAACCTCTCCCCTTCCTGAACCTGATAGGAAATGAAAAGAAAAATTCCTCATATTACAATAGCAATAAACACCATGGCCCCTATGTTTTACAAGGCAATAATCCAATTCCCTTATTGTGATAGTTATTCAGCAATTGATTGGTCTCATAATTTATCCTCCTCAAGAACAGGAGGTTTGCTTTGCAAGCCAGAACAACAATGGGATAACTCCATCACTGTGTGTCGCAATAACCTGACCAATTTTTTTTTTAATGGAAGGGGTTTAATTGGAAGATATACGGTATATTTTATATCAGTCATTCCTGTGAAAGTAAGTCATGCATCAAGACTTTGTTTTAGACAAAGCACCTGATGATGACAACCAAACAGAGGAATCCCACTGGAATTGCAGTACTCAGCACAGCCACATTAGTGCCAAATCCATTCATCATGGCTAATATTATTTCAGCCACCACCAAATGATTTGATTATGATGAGTCATGTGCATTTGAGAAAATCACCAATATCAGGAACGTTTTCCATGCCTACTGAGTAAGGAAAGCTTCTGTTAACACTTCTTTGAACTGAGTGCAGTGTTTTCTTTTGGCTGAACAGCTAATGGATACATTATTACTGGATACATTGATCCAAATTATGGCTGCCTTGCCTAAGTGTGTGAGGAAGGGAAAAGGCACAGAAAGGCGTATGTGCTGGCGAGCACAAGCAGGGGAAGCCATCCAATCTTGCCCGCAGCAGTGCAGCGCTCAGAGGAGGCCTGCCTGAGTAGGACAAGGGCATCTCCACGTCCCACCTCCTTGAACACCAACCAGACAATGCAAACCATCGCTGGGGGAAGGGCACACTATACCTAATGAAAAAGGTGCAGCCAGTGCCCCAGATAAGCACGCTTCCCCCTCAGCACCCTGGCAGGCCTTCAACTTGCGCCTGCTACACATAGAATGCCTGCAGCAGCCCCTCTGTGAATGGTTCTTAGATGCCCCTCCCCCCCACACATGATTCCATTTGTAGAGCCATAACAGAGTCTTTAAAAAAGTCGCCGCATGCTATCATATGTGGTGGGAAATGTAGCACTCCAAGTAAAGGGAGTCAATATTTTTTTAATTCTTAATTCACTTTAAACCACAGAGCTTTGAGTTTTCTAAAAATAGCAATTCATGATACTGTAGCAGCACCATTCACAGCACTTTAATTGAAGTTGGGACAATAAGAGAGCTCCATCAAAGGAACGCAATAGATAGCTTTCAGATACTGGTACAAATACAGCATTGGGGTTTTTTTGCAAAAATAGTACTTAGTCCTCAAAAGCAAAGAAAGCCTGAGCAAAGAGGGCTGTGCTTGCATGGAAGGGAACAAACGAACGCACGCATACAAGCTTTGAGATGAATCCTCATTCTCAACTTGCTAGCAAGGGCCAGGAAAATCACATTGCCAGAAATAACACAGATTCTGGCCCTGCCTCTGTGGGCAACGTGCCTACTTTTCCCTCCTCCCCCATCTGCCTTCCCTTGCAAAGAGCGACTTGAGGTTATATCTACAACACACAGTGTCTCCTTGCACAAGTTCTTTGCTGCTTATTTCCCTCCCCCCCAGTTGCAGCAGTAACATGACATTTCCACTGTTTATACACATATGTTGCTAACACAGGATGAAGTCTACAAAAGTTTGAGAACAACATGTCACAAACAGGAAGGGTGACAGACTCAGCATTGCCAAGGATCAGACCTGCTGCTTCTTTGAGCCTGAGAATTGCAGGGGTCTTAGATCCGTGCACACGGTTATGCATCGTTCACTGTGTGATGCCATACCTCAGCACAGCAGGTTGAATTAAGGATGGAATGTCAGGCTTTAAAGTCAACTTAAAATATTACAGAGAAGTTTGATTTCTAAACTACTATATACCTACAAGTGCATTTGTGCTTACTATAAAAGATTAGAGAAATATTATTTTACTAATTGACAGATTTGACTGCACTTTGGGCTTCTCTAAACTTGAAATAGTACTGTGGCACTGCAACTGTGCCACTGTAGTACTTCAGCATAGACATTACCTACACTGATGGGAGAGGTTCTCTTGTCAACATAATTCACCTCCCTGAGAGGCAGTAGGTAGGTTGATGGAAAAATTCTTCCATCGACCTAGTGCTGTCTACACCATGGACTAGGTTGGCTTAACTATATTGCTCAGGGGTGTGGATTTTTCAGACCCTTGAGCAACACAGTTGGATCAAGTTAACTTTTTAGTATAGACCAAGCCTTTATGTATAGTCAGTGTCTGTTTCTCCTGTGGAGTCAATTTCCTCTTTCATTTGTGTGGATCTTTCATGCAGCAATGGGAGTGAGACAGTGAAAACAGTGAAAAAACAGAAGAATGTGACTGGGGGAAAAATATCACAAAAGACAGCAGAGGGACTCAGGAGTGAGTGAGCCTTAGAATCCTTTTTTCTTAAAATTAGTAGTTTTCAGTATGTTGGCGTCCCTTTAATTTTACAAGTCTAGAATTTTGTTTTGAGTCTCAACTTTAGTAATACTGAAACAATGTGTCAGATACCAGTAGCTATTTCCAAACTTCACTTGATAGATTTTAACCTTGCATAACAAAATAGATTCTCTGGGCCAGCTTCTGATCTTCAGCACCATTTTTCACCAGTATAACTGCACCGGAATAAATCCAGACTTACACCAGTATGAGAATCAGGCCCACAGAGAATATTATCCTCAAGACAGTACTAAAATGAATATTTTCTGCAATTCGGCAACTTTACAATCAACAGAACTCTCTTCTGTACATAGTCATTCAAACAGTCTCATTCAAAACAAGAAAAACAAAACTCTTCATAAGTGTGTATTTAAAACTACCTACTTTTATTGTGAGGTTATTGCCACCATAGAGATCTTTGTAAAAAGAAACAACACTTATGTTCGTGAAGGAATTTGTATTAGATACTGGTTTGTGTGACTTACTGTATTTTGTAAGGGTTTTTTCCCTTTGGGAATTGTGTGTTATTAATGAGCAGTTTTATGCTTTATTTCTAGTATGTGCATACATTGTAATTGACGTGCAGTTTTTTGTGTGTGTTTTTTTTTTAATCTCTACATAACAGATTGATATTAGGTAGCTATTCACTGACCGAAGTTTTTATATTGCCTATAAACTTACATATGTGGATAAATCCATATCAACGGAGGAACAACTGTTCATCTATCATCAGTAAAGATGTATAGCCTATATATTGTGCCTGAATATTGGATCGTGACTAAAACTAATATTAGTTGGCCCTTAAACTAAAAAAGAAAGAAAAAAAACCCCACATGCATCACAGGTAAATTACCCACTCCCACCACCCCCATCTTTTGTATTCTGAAGTTTTAGAAAAGCAATGACTAGGTAAAAATATCTGTAGCATATCAGCCATCAAATAAGGTTGTGCTCCAAGAGTTCTCTATCTTTAGTTTGTGTAAAAGATTACAGTCAATTAAATAAATTACACCAAATTCTAATGTGCTTTTACCTTAATAGTCTGATTCACTTAGCCCTTCTAAGGGTCAGGTCCACAACATGTTGGCTTTTGTTTAAAAAACAAATCATCTTTTGTTTATGCCCTTTCCTATGTAATAATACGGGACACAAAATCACCTTTTTATAGAAGTTACTAATCCCTTTCTAGCCCTTTGAAAATGAGCTTCTGGCCTTCTTAATGTGTATTATGTTGTTCATACTCCACAGATGCTATTCCTTGTCTCTAACTTATTTTACAAATTCCCTATCATTTTATGTTATTAAAATGATGTGTGTTTGACTTCCTAATAATTAAATACTATTATATAAAATAGGACAAAAGGAATTAGTAAAAGAAAGTGCAGGCATTGAGTCACATTTATTTATTTATCCTTCATACTTGGTACAGATTTCACTAAAGAAACACGAGTCGAACAGTTTGGCCTGTTGATCTCAATGTGTACTGAAGCTTATTGTAGTGGCTGTTCTAAATAATTAAGTTTTTATTATGGCTGTATTTGTGAGGTGACTCCACATAAAGAAAATGGTGAGGATATAGATGGCATAATAAAGTACACTTCAAACAGATTTTGAAGCCAGTTATTCAATTCTATTCAACAACCAAGCTGATGCATGAAAGTTAGAGTAATTCAAAACACAACTACCTGGAGTAACTCCTTTATAAGCCTTGCAAACAGTATTATATAAACCTCCAATGCTTTTCTTTCATAAATAGTACAATACTAAAACTAGTAAAATAGACAGTACAATAGCATATTTGAATAGTCTACGGTCAAATTTTAGGTTCTCTAATGACAATTAGAAATTCTAGGGCTACAGTGTTTTTCTCATTTTTGTTAATATGTTGAAAATATCACTTACATGCCACGTGGTGTTTAAATTCAATACTTGTGGATGTCCCGTAATTTGCTAATCTAGTTTTGGATCTACTCGTGTCTTATTGTTTTGCTATGTACTCTGTCTTCATATAATGAATCATGTGGTCTTTCTGAAATGATAGCCAGGAAAACAAAACAAAAAACCCAAACAAAAGTGTGTTTTACACTGCTATTGCACTGCTTTTGTCTTTATATACAGTAGTTTTTATAAGATGTCTTTAGGGTTTAATAAGTGAGTGTAATGTAAATTAATCCCTGTAATAAAATTTGCTTTAATGTTTCCAAAAACAGTATATAGTAGCTTGGAAGGTTTTTATTTCCATTCCAGTCTCTAGATTAAAAAAAAAACAAAAAACAAAAAAACGCATCTTCCTTTCCCATATGCAGTCAAATCCCACATACACCATTCATCTGTACTTTATAAAGAATTATTTTCATAGTACACTGTTAAGTTATAAGAAAAGGAACTTCAGACATAAGGCTGCTTTAAAGCCACTTTTTCACTCTTACGATGACATGGGCACCACCACTCTGGGGCAGACCAGTGGTCCGTCTAGTCAGTACTAGAGCTGGTTGTGAGTTTTACAACAGAACTATTTGTGGTGGTGCTGCAGGGAGAAGAGCGGCATGTGGCCCAAAAGCTTGTCTCTCTCACCAATAGAATTTGGTCCCATAAAAGTTGTTACCTCCCCCATCTTGTGTCTCTAATACCCTGGGACTGAGAGAACTACAACTACGCTGCATACAGAGGTAGTATGAACATTTTTGATGACATCTCAAAGCCTAAACATTTTGCAGAGATACTTCTCTTTCCTGAAATGTGGAAAATAGACCAGGTTCCAGTCCCTGCTGTGACTGTTGCAGAGCAGAGTTTTTCATCCCAGATCACTCTGAATCAGATAGAAGAGGGACTAGAACCTGGGTTGTGTCCCACAGCTCTGGCCAGTGCCCTACCCACTAAGCTATAAAGTCAGTCAATCAGACATGACCCAAAAATCCTTCCTGAATTAAAAATATGAGGTTTTGGCCTGAAAACAGACATTTGACATGATTCTATTTTGCAAAAACATCTGCACTGGAATGAAAACAAATTTCAAAACCTTGAAAGCCACCTCAAAACAAAACTGTTGTTCTTCACACTGCACTAATAGGCACTCAGGGCTTGAATGAGCCATGAGCTCTGCATAGATGGTGGGGTTCAGCCTACCAAGGAGAATTGGAAGCACCACTCCCAGACACAGAAAAAACACTCTCACATGAGAACAGATTTTCACATCACAATGCAAATTCCTCAAATCATAGAAGTCACCCAAGATATGAAAACACAGAATTTCATCATAGCATTGTAGTGAATAGTCTTCAGCAGGCTTGCATGTACTCAGAAAATGCACAGATGCCCTCACGTGGCCACACTTACTTATAGGGAAGCCCTATTTATAGGGCAGTGGGCACCATTTGAAGCTCAGCATTTACCCTTCTTAGACTAACACACACTGTGGTACTATAGTTACCAAGTCTTGGATAGCATCGGTCAAGCAGAGCCTTTAGTAGGGTCCACTGAAGATATGCACAATCCCAAATTCATCATTGCACCAACAGTGGGAAAGATACTAAGGACCTGTGCCCTTCCCATCAGTTTTTGGGTGATGTGCACTCCAAGGGATGAAGAGAAGGAGCAGTCCCTGTGCTCCTGGGAAGGCAGCGACTACAATTGTCTGTTGATCGTGTACACAGTGTGTGAAAGGTAGGAGTGACACAATTTTTGCCCTGCCTGCTCCCTACCCCAAACTGCACTGATAAAAGAGCAAAGGACAATCTGTCCCCAAGAACAGATAAAGATTGTGGTTTCCAGTTACCACTCCAAGTCAATGCTTTGTTTTTAATAGTGCCCACAAAAGGGGAAGACAAGGGAATCAACTCAAAGTCTCCAACCAGGGCATGGACATTCAAAGCACTGGAACAGACTGAATGGAGATAAGTTCTGCATGACAACAGGAAGACATTGAAATCAAACCAGCAGGGACGCTGGCTCTGTTTCTTGAGGACATCCAGAATGCTACAGACAGTAACCCTGGCCTGACAAAAGTAACACACGCCCACCCATCTAGTCACTGATAATTAAATATGCCACTAAGAGCAACAAGCACAGGCAGATCACCTCAGCAGCCAAGAAGACCACTACAGAAGGAACCATTTTGGAGGATAAGAGGAAGGCTGTGTGGCCAGAAAGCCTTCGAGAGTCAGAGATAGGTGTTACTGACAGTACCCAGTATCCTCCCCGCCACCCTAGATATGACTGTGGACAAGTTTGGTTAATTGACTGAATGTGCTAATGATTTTTATTTTCAGTCAATACATTTGATTGTATTTAAATTGTCCCCTCCTTGCCCTAGAAACAGGAAGATTTAACAATATTCAGCAGAGTCAGTGGCCACTGACTGCTGTCATAAAATGGAGAGGGTAACCATCTGCAACTGACCCAGAGCGTGCTGCTGCAGCCAGGAAACAGATCCATCTCATCAAAAACTAACCTCTGTCCCAATCTCCTCTCCCCGCCCCCCACTCCTGACTCCCACAAACTCCCAAATATTCCTCCAAAATAAATCCAACACCCACCCGCCTCCAAAGACCTCCCCCCGACAGCATGTATTTATTACTTTATCAAATGCTTGACTAAGACTTAACTGTGATGCTGGATTCTAATGTGGGGGAGATCTACATGCCTTTCAAAACCCCTTAAGCTGAATTGAAGCAGTTACTCTTCCCTTTTTCTCCCCTGCCCCTCCCAAGACATTGTCTAGTCTGGTGTGTCTGAGAACCATCAGGAATTGCTTAGGTATATACTGCAGATTTTGAGAACAACTGGTTAAGTCTAATCTGGGCAATTTCTAGAAATTCTTCCTTAATACCCAGTTCAATTTTCAGTCTCTCATCCAGCAATCTTTCTGACTAGCTTTTGTTTTGTATACTTTACTGTAGCTTGCTTTATAGTCACTGTCCAAAAGAAAAGTATGCCTTTTTTCCATGTAAGGCCTAGAAAAAGCACAAGCACCTTCAAAAATTGTATTTCTTTCTAGGTTGGGAATTTTGTTTGGCTATCAGCTTCTGTCCCTCTAACCCTTTAAGACCCTGAGCCTATCTTATAATGACTTTCTTTGGTAGTGGAAAGCTAGAGGTGAGGTCTTTCAAAAGCTTTAAATTATCCTCATTAATTGCACAATGTAAGTCAATGATGATTAACATTACAGCTCATCAAACTGCTAATTGCAAACTAACTATTCACCAGATGTGTCCCTTTTTATTTTATTGATTGATTGCAAATTGCCTGTTGCATAAGCTTGATAGCAAGCACTGCTTTGAGTCTTTAGTACTTGGAATTTGTACATGCTTGGAACAGCATGTGGGCTGTGTCATTGATTGTCTCGAGTCACATGGTATAGTTTCTCTTCCCTCATTTGATAATCTAGTTAAATAGCTCCTGAAGAAATCAATTAGGAAATGGAGTCTCTCAGGCAAAGGGACACAACATGACATTGTCATGAAGAACAATTAAGTCTTTTCCTTTCCTCTTTTGGAGAGCCATGGACCCCCTCCCAGATTTAAAAATGGGTGAGCTCCCTTCCACCGGATAGCAAGAGAAAAACCAGACAACCAGATGTATTGGTTGTCTAGTAGATCTTACATTCTCTTGTCATATTGATACCAATTCCATGGGCATTAAGAGTCCTGGCAGTGAAGGTTACAGCCAAATCTTTGGGCTTGTCTACACTTACAGTACTGCACTGTTGCAGCTGTGTCACTGTAGTGCTTAGTGAAGACGCTACCTACACCAAACAGGAGAGCTTCTCTCATCGGCATAGGTATTCCATCTCCTCCTATTGACATAGTTCTGTCTACACAAGGGTAGGCTAGCATAACTATATCGCTCAAGGATGTGGATTTTCCAAACCCCTGAGCAACACAGTTATACCCACATGAGTTTGTAGGGTAGGCCAAGCCTTTATTTGGCTCATTTAATTCCCTGAGTCCAATAATATTGTGGACTATACCTTAACGAGCGGACACTTATGCATGAGCTGCTGCACCAGGCGCATGACATTAGACCAGAATAGCCTCATGAGCCAAACACAGCAACTTTCCCATAACACAGTCTCAGATACTACTGTGGTGCAGCCTAGGGTTAGATTCCATAGGCAGATTTGTAGATTATAGGCCCACTGTTGCAACTCTTGTGATTTAATCATAAGGCTTCCAATATCTGGTGTTTTTCTTCATGCCTTAGCTTCTGAAACAATGAGAATACATGAGAACCTCAATTTTCATTTAAAAAAAATAATACATTTTTATCTCTCCTGATTTTGGACAAAAGATTGAAAATGTGAACCCTAAAAGCTCTAAAGCCAGAAGACAAAAAAAATCCTCAACATATAATCCTCAATTTTCAAAACCCTAACATATATTTTTTAAGACATCATGATCTTTTGGAACCTGGTTTTTGAATGGTTGGGTTTAGCGATGCTGTAGACTTCATGTTCGTACAACACCTAGCACAGTGGTTCCCAAACTTTTCTCTGCCATGGCACACGTTGATACCTTTTCATTATTTTGAGGCACACCACTACATAGTCTCCAAATGAACTCATGGATATTCATGAGCCAACTCAGAACTCTTCAAGTAATTTTTCAAGAAATTCCGTGGCACACCTGCTCAGGCCTGATGGCACGGCACACTGGTTGGGAAACACTGACCTAGCACAATGAGCATTTAACCTAGTTGAGGCCTGCAGGTTTTTACCATTTACAGGGTAAATATTAAATAATTACAGACACTTCCCACAGAAAGTATTTGCTGTCAGCCATAATGTCAGGTAAGCTACTTCATGTCCTCATTTAAAAGCTAAACAATAGAACATGCTCTCTAACTGGATTGTGTGCATAAGAGGGTCAGCTCTGAGTTTGTTGTTATAGAAATTGATGGATAATTTTTAAAAAGATTGTTCATAGGGAGTTTTCTTATTGCAACTAAACTACAGAGAACAGCAGAAAAAATTTAGGAAAGCCTTCCTTAAATGTGGCCAAATTGCATGGGTACCCAGGATGGTGAAAACGCAGAGAAACCTTTGGAATTACATGAAATCCAACATCCTTACTGCTGTTACTACTATTTATTTGTACAACACTTGCACGTAGATACCTCAAATAAGATCTGTAGCATATATAAATCTACATTTCTCAGTTTCATATATCAGGTCTGGTTTTCTGTCAAAATATATGTAGGTTATACGGCAAATATTTAGAATTGTTGTGGAAAGGGTACCTTAGCAATTGTTAGCAACTGATATTTATGAAAACCAAATAAATACATATTGAATACACCTGAATATACAGTAAAAATTGATGAGTTGGAAAGGATTTTGGGGGTTGGGCTTTTTTTTTTTAATAAAACAAAGGCAAACTTTCTGCCTGAGAAATTCTAGGAGTTTCCAGTTCAAGCAAATACGCTCATTTTTCACCAGCAAAATTTATTTCTGGGTTCTACTGAGTTCCTGATTTCAAAGCACAACTCGTTATAGAGTTCAATGAAGAATCCTGCTCTAAAGATCTATGACAAGATCTGACAACAAAGTGAAATTTAGCAGAGAAATGTAATGAAAATGGCTGAAATTTGCAAAAAGTAGAGTTTGCTAAGATTCAATTAAACACACCAAAATGTGGTGCTGCAATCTGTATGACAGTTAAAAAATTCTTGGCTTACTCTGCTCCACATATGAATTACAGGGGAGTGGGAGTACATGTCAGCACATTAAGATCAAGTATATCACATTAATATTCAGTACATCCTCTAATGGGGATCTTTCGGGTCTAACTCCTACATTCCTACCTATACCTCAGTTCTGCTGCCTTTATAAAAGGAATTTCCTCACTGACTTCAAATCAGAAGGGCAGTGTCAAGACCCTTATCAATATTACTATTGATTTATTCTCCATGTCCACTGTGAAAGTTCTCCTTTATAACCAAACAGAAGAACCCAATAAATGGGACGTTAATTAATTCTCAAAGCAATACTCAATTATGAGCGCTTTGGATTTAATAAACAAAATGGAAAATTACTGATATGGTTTTTTGATATGTGGTATTTTGTCAGAAGCTAAGAATGGGCAACAGGAAGGATCATTTGATGATGACCTCTTCTGTTCATTCCCTCTGAAGCACTTGGTATTGACCACTGTTGGAAGACAGGATGGTAGGCTAGATGAACCATTGGTCTGACCCAGTATGACTATTCTTATGGTTAGAACCATCAAGACATCTTACAAATAGAGAACTATATCAGAAGCAATAACAACAACAAAATTACTCGCTACAGGAAGACTTGCTTTTCTTTCTGATGACTAATGAAAAATGTTCTTCCCATTACAAAAATCTCAGGAAATAATAAAACCTATTGGAAAGATTTTCCCCCCAAACAGAAATGCATAAATGAGAGATAAAGGCATATTGTGAAATTGAAGCTGAAATTTCATTATGATCTTATGATATAACAGAAAGAAGTATGACTTAAAAAAAAAGATGAAGTTGACACCTCCTTTGCTTACTGCCTTACCATTTCTAATTCAGAAAGCGCAGCTAACGTTAAGGGGCTAAAGAACATCTGGCCCTAGCAGTAGGGTTGTGGGACTGAAGTTTGCCTGGGAAATATTGTGAAGAGGCCAAATCAAAAAGTTCTCTGAGACAGGAGCCAAGAGGGCATTACATAGTAGCCTGGTGTCAGGGAGTATTTATGCCCAATTGTACTGCTTCTCTTATCTTACGGTAGCATTGATGCATAGTTCCCCTGTTCAAGTGGGAGTTCTTCAGATAAGGAGAAAAATCCTTGAAGAGTTTTGGCTAGCAAATCGAGCTTCTAGCTTCATCGTAGGTGATGAAAGGTTCAGATTTCTGTCACATCAACCTGTCTTTCTACTAATAAATTTTTTCCCATGGTTAAGACCTCCCAGAATTTCATAAGCCATCTGTCAAGTGAAGGAATGTTCTTTTCTCTCTTCTCTCCCCAACACCAATAATAATCCTAACAGCTTGTCCCAGGAGATGAAGAAACGCATCTTTAGCCAGGAGTTAAGGAATAATTGTCAGCATTTAGCAAGACCAAAATAAGGTATAATTCAATAGAATCAACTACAATTATATTGCACTGCTTTTCCACATAAACCTTTAGCACAATAAGTTATTTTATATATCAAAGAGAAAACAAAAGAAATGGTTAATTGTTCCATAGTGTTTGTTTTTAAAATTTACTATGGCAAGAATAAAAATACAGCCCAGTAGCATTTTATTATTAGAAGAATAGAATAATAGAATATTAGAGTTGAAGGGATCTCAGGAGGTCATCTAGTCCAACCCCCTGCTCAAAGCAGGACTATCCTCAGCTAAATCATCCCGGTGAGGGTTTTGTCAAGCCTCAGCTTAAAACCCTCTAAAGATGGAGATGACAGCACCTCCCTAGGTAACCCATTCCAATGCTTCACCACCCTCCTAGTGAAAAACTTTTTCCTAATATCCAACCTAGACCTCCCCCACTGCAACTTGAGACCGTTGCTCCTTGTTCTGTCATCTGCCACCACTGAGAACAGCCTAGCTCCATCCTCCCTGGAACCCCCTTTCAGATAGTTAAAGGCTGCTATAAAATCCCCCCTCATTCTTCTCTCCTGCAGACTAAACAAGCCTAGTTCTTTCAGCCTCTCCTCATAAGTCTTGTGCTACAGCCCCCTAGTCATTTTGATTGCCCTCCGCTGGACTCTCTCCTACTTGTCCACATCCTTTTTGTGGTGGGGGGCCCAAAACTGGACACAATACTCCAAATGCGGCCTCACCAATGCCAAATAGAGGGGAATAATCACTTCCCGTGATCTGCTAGCAATGCTCTTATTAATGC
Organism: Mesoclemmys tuberculata; assembly: GCA_007922155.1. Lineage (NCBI taxonomy): Eukaryota > Metazoa > Chordata > Testudines > Chelidae > Mesoclemmys > Mesoclemmys tuberculata. Next base: position 110,978,262 of record ML675616.1, on the reverse strand, counting down.
AACCCAATATGCCATTAGCCTTCTTGGCAAGCAGGGCACACTGCTGACTCATATCCAGCTTCTTATCCACTGTAACCCCCAGATCCTTTTCTGCAGAACTGCTGCCTAGCTCGTCAGTCCCCAGTCTTTAGCTGTGCATGGGATTCTTCCGTCCTAAGTGCAGGACTCTGCTCTTGTCCTTGTTGAACCTCATCAGATTTATTTTTGTTCCAATTTATTTAGGTCCTTCTGTATCCTCTCTCTCCCTTTCAGGGTATCTACCACTCCCCCTAGCTTAGTGTTATCTGCAAACTTGCTGAGGGTGCAATCTACCTCCTCTTCCAGATCATTAATGAAGATGTTGAACAAAACCAGTCCCAGGACCGACCTCTGGGGCACTCCACTTGTGACCGGCTGCCAGCTAGACATGGAGCCATTGATCACTACTCGTTAAGCCCTTTGCTCTAGCCAATTCTCTATCCATTTTATAGTCCATTCATCCAACCCATACTTTTTTAACTTGCTGATAAGAATACTGTGGGAGACTGTATCAAAAGCTTTGCTAAAGTCAAGGTATATCATGTCCACCGCTTTCCCCTCATCCACAGAACCAGTCACCTCTTCATAGAAAGCAATCAGGTTGGTCTGGCACGACTTTCTCTTGATGATTCCATGTTGACTGCTCCAGATCACCTTCCTCTCTTTTAAGCGCCTTAAAATGGATTCCTTGAGGACCTGCTCCATGATTTTTCCAGGGATTGAGGTGAGGCTGACCAGCCTATAATTCCCTGGATCCTCTTTCTGGCCTTTCTTGAAGATGGGCACTATATTTGCCTTTTTCCAGTCATCTGGGACCTCCCTCTGTAGCCATGAGCTTTCAAAGATAATAGCCAATGGCTCTGAAATCACAGCAGCAAACTCCTTCAGCACCCTCGGGTGCATTGCATCTGGCCCCATGGACTTGTGTATGTCCAATCTTCCTAAATAGTCCTGGACCTGTTCTTTCAGCACTGCAGGATGTTCACCTCCTCCCCATTCTGTGCCACCCAGTGCAGTAGTTTGGGAGCTGACCTTGTCTGTGAAGAGAGAGGCAAAAAAGTCTTTGAGTACCTCAGCTGTCTCCACATCCTCTGTCACTAGGTTGCCTTCCGCATTCTCTAAGGGGCCCACACTTCCCTTAATCTTCCTCTTGTTGCTAACATACCTGTCGAAACCCTTCTTGTTCCCCTTCACATCCCTTGCTAACTGCAACTCCAATTGCGCTTTGGCCTTCCTGATTTCATTCCTGCATGTTCAAGCAGTATTTTTATAATCCTCCCTAGTCATCTGACCAAACTTCCACTTCTTGTAAGCTTCTTCTTTGTGTTTAAGCTCACCAATGACGTCTTTGTTAAGCCAAGCTGGTCACCTAGCACACTTGCTATTCTTTCTGCACATTGGGATGGTTTGTTCCTGTGCCCTCAATAAGGTTTCTTTAAAATACAGCCAGCCCTCTTGGATTCCTTTTCCCCTCATATTAGCCTCCCAGGGGATCCTGCCCATCAGCTCCCTGAGGGACTTTAAGTCTGCTTTTCTGAAGTCCATGGTCCATATCCTGCTGTTCTCCTTTCTTCCTTTTGTCAGGATCCTGAACTCGACCATCTCATGGTTACTGCTGCCTAGGTTGTCACCCACCCTTACTTCTCCTACCAAATTTTCCCTGTTTGTGAGCAGCAGGTCAAGAGCAGCACGGCCCCTACACGGTTGCTCCATCACTTGCACCAGGAAGTTATTCGCAACAGTCCAAAAACTTCCTTGGTTGTTTGTGCTCTGCTGTATTGCTCTTCCAGCAGATGTCAGGGTGATTGAAGTCCCCCATGAGAATCAGGTCCTGTGAACTGGAATCTTTCCCTAGTTGACTGAAGAAAGCCTCATCTACCTCATCCTCCTGGTCTGGTGATCTGTAACAGACACGCACCATGACATCTCCCTTGTTGTTCTTGATTCTAAGCTTAACCCAGAGACTCTCAACTGGCGTATCTCCAGTTTCACACCGGAGCTCAGAGCAGTCATAGTGCTCTCTTACATACAGTGCGACTCCTCCACCCTTTCGCCCCTGCCTGTCCTTCCTGAACAGCTTATGCCCACCCATGACAGCGCTCCAGTCATGTGAGTTACCCCACCAAGTCTCAGGTATTCCAGTCATGGCATAGTTCCTTGACTGTGCCAGGACTTCCAGTTCCTCCTGCTTGTTTCCCAGGCTTCTTGCATGTGTGTCCAGGCCCTTGAGATAACTGGCCGATTGCCCCACTTTCTCAGCGCGAATTGTTAATAAGTGTTCCTGAAAAAGAGACTGGGGTAATACATTCACCCTGAACCCACACAACCCTCCTCCACGCCATTTCCTGAAGTTCCTCCACAGCCTCGAGGAAGGCTGGTCTTGCAGTTCAGGCACTGCCTGGCATTCAGGAAGCCTGGGTACTATTTCTGGCTGTGCTACAGACTCCCTGTGTGACCTTTCCAGGGGGGAGCCGTGTCAGTCTGCGCACAGCAAACACAAGGAGAGTCTGTAGCACCTTAAAGACTAACAAATGTCTGCAGCCGTACGCTTTCATGGTCTGCAACCCACTGCCTCAGATCTGATGAAGCTGAGCGATCTTGGGCGTGTCATTAGTGTCCCTGTGTCTCAGTTCCCTATCTGTAAAGTGGAGGGTCAGAGGGCTCTGAACGTCACAGAGGTGTTTTGAGGGAAATTCATAAATGTTTGAGGCATGTAGATATTATTATGATGGGCCATAGAAGCAGGTGGAGTCAATGTGAAGGGAGCAGCGTCCTCTTCAAACAGTCATCCTTTTAGGCATGTATTTGAGTATGGTTTTAGCCAGGCCTCTTTTACAGGCTAAGAGTATTGTATATTTTCCCCCAGCACTTCATAAAGTTGCTACATGAATTATTACATTCTGTCTGTAAATGATATGCCCTTTACAAGTGCCAGCTTCCTTTCTACTTTGTAGCTCCCTCCAGAGATACTGCAGCATTCATATTTCAAGTGTTGCATTCATCAAAATCTTTGCAAAAATACACTATCCAGGTAATGAATCATTAAAGGAATATTTGACATGATTGATTTGCTTTTTATCTGTTACAGTGTGCAATGTCATAAGCAGACACTTGAAAACCGCCCTTCCTAGACAGATTGAATTGCTGTGAGTTATGGCCGGCTTCAGGATGATCTCCTTTGGAGGTTAACCAGAGTATGAAAATCACTAGATGTGAATAGGAGCTGGAAACAATCAAAATGAAAATACAGCTGTTTTTGACAGTCTATAGTACTTTCAGAGAAACATGTGATCCAATAGAGATCAAAGGCAGAGAGAGCAGACTCATCTTCGAAAGGTCACAGCTATCAGATTGTCACACCAGGATGTTATTGAGTACCAAAAGTCTAATGATAGGCTAGAGTTATAGAATGAAAGGCCTATGTGGTAAATATATTTTTATTATTTGTATTACAGTAGCACCTAAACTCCTCCAAATAAAATCAGCACTCTATTGTGCTAGGTGCTATACAAACACATAGTAAGTGGCAGTCTCTCCACCAAAGAGTTTACAGTCTAAATAGACAAGACACACCAAGGAAGCATCATTACCCCCAGATGAAGAATTGTGTATAGGCAGATTAATGGATTTGCCCAAAGTCTCACGGGTTATCTGTGGCAAACCCCAGACTCTCTTCTCATGAGTCCCAGTGCAGCACCTTAACCAGTAGGCCTAACTTTCTCTCAGCAGTGACAACACGGGTGCCATCCATGTGTTCCATACTACAGGAGTGTAACAGGCATACTCCATTATGGCAAACAAAATCAAGACGCACCAAACTTAGTTATATTCCTAATGTACCACAAGCATCAAGTGCCAAATCAGCTTCATATCGCTAGCTCCTTGTAGAACATGACAGCCTTTGAGCTCCCATAAAACAATCCTGCACAGAAACAAACTACAGAATCTTTATTATGGCTAATAGGCTAGAAAGGCTGAAGATAGTCAAGAAACATGAATACTTCAATGAATATATGTCAATAATATGTATAGTAATTCTTTATCCCAGGGCCCCAAAAGGAAGTCTGAAGGAAGGGTGCAAAGGTAACCTTTTAACAGAAATGCTCAGAACTAGTAACTTGAGAGGTGGGAGGAGTTCTGCATGTATTCACTTGAATAAAAACTTGGAATTTATGACAGCTGTGTTTACTCCTTTATGTTTGCTTCCCATAAGTAGTCTACTGAACAAGTTTAATGGCAGGGATGTTCAAGAAAAGAGCTAATTTTAGGTTACAATTACTCTTATTTCTAATGTGGTAGCACCTAAGGATCCCAATAAAAAATTAGAGCCTCATTGCACTGAGTACTGTGTGCATAAACAACAGGAAGACAAGCCCTGCCCCACTTAGCTCCCACATCAGAAAATAGTTGTAGAAGGCAATTTCTGATCTTGTACTGTCAAGTACTCAACATCCCAGTCTGATTCTAAGAGTAACACTGAATCCAGTCAGGGAATGGAGATAATACCATGTACCCAACAGTTAAAACTAACTACCACAGCTCAATTTACAAATATTCTACAAACCAAGAACAACTGGAAAATAATTTCAGAACAAATTCAAGAAAAGCATGAGCTTTCCACAGACAATTCATGAAGGGGGAGGGAGAGAGAGGGGGAGGTTTAGCTCATCCAGTGAATTATTTGCTGTGAATTATTTACTCAGCTCTATACACATGTATTTTCTTTTTTCTTCCCTTCGCCTCCAATACTTCCGGGCTAAACTGTTGCATAGCCTATTCATTTGGCCAAATTCTAAAGTAATTTCCCTACTAGCTGTCCTTCTCATAAAGGGATAGTCAAAAAAATAAAATTCCATGTTAACCTTTTTGTTGAAACAATTGTCATTGAAATTTGAAAAGACATTTTCATTTCAGAATGCTTTTTATACTGACATGCTGCCAAGAAAATTGCATAATGTGCTCATCCTTCATTCAAGCAATTCAGATGTCTTGTGGATGTGGAGATTTGTCTTAGCGAGTCTGAGTTTAACCATGAAAGTAGGACACTTGGAAAGAATGTTTTATCACCATTTTTAAAACCTCCTCCTTCTGAAAAGATTAAGATAGCTAGAAATTATTCTCTTCTGTAGACTTGCTCTACATAGAATAAGTCTCGTCCCCATCTACAGCTTTGCAAAAAGACCCCATTGGACATTTTTCTTTGCTGCCTGAAATTTATATTGTATTTAGGTTTATTAAAATAGGGTTTTAATAATAGTTTGTACTTAAACTCCTAAATAATAATACTTAACACAAACTGTAAATTCTTTGAGGCAGGGATTGTCATTTACCATATATTAGTACAACATGTAGAATAATGGGGCTTTGACCTGGGGGGGGTCTAGATGTTAACATAGTACATATATTAGAAAACATTTAAGATCTTCAGAGAGTTTTACAAACAAACTATTTAGGACAGGTCTACATTTAAAATACTGCCGCACTTCAGTGACGATGCTACTACGCCATTACTAGAGCTTCTCCCATCGGCGTAGTTAATCCACCTGTGCAAAAGGCAGCAGCTATGTTGATGGGGGAAGCCCTCCCATTGACACAGTGCTATCTACACCAGAGGTTAGGTTGGTATAACTGCAGCGTTCAGGGGTGTGGATTTTTCACACCCATAAGCAGTGTAGTTATACAGATGTAAGTTTATAGTATAGACCTGGCCTCAGTTTTCACAGCATAAGGTATTTCATTGCCCTCCCGCTTTTATAGGGAAAGTCAAGAAGGTGGCAGTATTAATTGACTGCCCAAGGCCACACATTGGGTTTGTCTATATGGTGATTTATTGTGCTGCAAGATGGGGTGTAAATGTACAGCTTGCTAGCTTGTCTTGCCTCAACTGGCTCTATGAACCTTCTACCACACAATACACAAATTTCAGTGAATGGTAGCAGGGCCCACATGGCTATTTAATGCACAGCAGGATAGTACACTGTAGATTTATATCCTAGCTTCCACATACTATATCACCATATAGGCAAGCCTACAGGAGTCAGAATCAAAATTAGAGTTCACCATTCCCTGTTGTTGGTCTTCGACCAACAGACCTGAGTACCCCTCACTTTTCTCTCTAGATTCATTACTTTTCTAACAATTCTAGTGGGTTTTCAACATACTCTTTGCATGTTGGGTTGAAACTAGTCAGGACTCAGCACCATATGTCAAGGGAGCCCTGCTCAGGCACCAAATGTGTTAGAGACAAGCAGCTACACTCCTAAGGACAGTGAAGCTGTTGGAGAACACACTTTATACTTGATTCTAGATTGCATTTAAGGATCTGTAAATGCCTAACAACATTCAGAAATAAGGACAGCTTTCTATTTTATCCAGACCTGTGGCACACTAAGGCTATGTCTACACTTACTTGGAAATTCAGCGTCAATTGACAGGAGTTATACAAGCTACACAGAGTAGCTTGCGTAACTGCAGTCGACTTTGTAACTCCTCTTCTATGCGGCACCTTTACTGTGCTGCGATGATGGGAAATGTGTTCTCATCATCACAGCGCTATGGCACTTGAGGGAGTGGTTTTAACGCATTGACTTCCAGATCAATTGAGCAGGTCTTCACTGACCGCTCAATTGATCTGGATAGATCGATCAGACGGTGGCGAATTTGCTGAAATTTGGTGACTGCTGAAAAAAATTAAGGAGGACAGTCCTGACAAGACCTTACAAAGTATATTCTGACCTGTTTCATAAATTCCCCATACACTCCCTTGGAGATTTTTTACATTTCTACTAAAGATAATAATTTTCCCAAAATTAAAAAGTTATAATCATTGTTTATGTACATCCTGTCTGGATATGGTCAGCACAAAACTAGACACTTTACAGGCAAAGATAGATAAGAAACTACTGTCATTTGATAATATGGCTTGTATTATTGAGCTAAGCAAAGTGAAAGGAAAATTAAACCAAAGGGGGGAGACATTTCTTTAGAAACTAGTAACCGTAAAATGTCACCCCTCTCTTTCAGAAAGCAAAAATATTTCTTCAGAGCGAGAGAGAGAGTTAGGGCTTTTCCATGCGTATTTTGTTAATTAACAAAAAGAAACCCATTGAAAGGCATTATTCATCATAACCTATAACTAGGCACTGTGGCTAGCCAATGGAGAACATGGTTTATATCAGTTACTTCTCTTCTCTGGAAGCTTTATTTCATGGAAGCTTTTTCCAGCAGTTTGGGAGAGAATACAAACATGAGTGAGTGCAACTTTCCAGAAGATGATAATAATAGCAGGCAAGTTTTTTTCTGTATGGTGGTCATGGGGAGTTTATGGAAGGGAGCACCGGAAGGCTGGTAGGTCTACCCGAGCAGAGTTAAGGTTGTGATGCACTGTCTGTGTAGCAGTTGTTCTAGTAGCACAGTGTGTATCTGGGTAGAGGGTATGCACTGTTAATGTAACCCACTGTATAATGGCTGTGACAGGTCTCCCTCTGTGGTCAATCCCTAGCTGAGGAGAGTCTGTTACAGCCCCAGTTAGAGTCTTAGCTCTTCATCTCAAGCAATAGCAGCTCACACTTCTAGTTCTGTAGGTCTCCATTTCAGTTTCCAATGTTTTGGCCATGATGAAAGCACTCAAATAAAGATTCCTTAACTTTTCATTTCCTTGCTTGTGTGGATTTGTGTATAGACCAGCCTTAACTGATACACACAACATGGTGGTTTTGTGTGTTAATTCATATAGAAGATAAAGGGGAAATATTATTTTAAATGTCAAAATCCCCAAGAAAGATCTTCAGGATGATCAAAAAACTATTTTAAATGGTTGAAGTGCTAACAGGATAGAAAATTCCAATGTCACAGGAGCTATAGAATCAATTCCCTTATCAGAATTCTTTTTTAACATATCAGAGGATCTTTAAAAACAAATAGACTTGGTGACTTGATTTTGTCTTTCTACACAGTAAAGCCAGGATGCACTTCTAAGCCCATCTAAGCCAACATCCCCAGAGGGAATGATTTTTAAAAGCTGCAGAGGAAAGAAAATGTATTTCTCATGTGTGTCAGTGTATTTAGAATCATAGAATATTAGAGTTGGAAGGGACATCAGGAGGTCATCTAGTCCAACCCCCTACTCAAAGCAGGACTATCCTCAGCTAAATCATCCTGGTGAGGGTTTTGTCAAGACTCAGCTTAAAAACCTCTAAAGATGGAGATGCCACCACCTCCCTAGGTAACCCATTCCAATGCTTCACTACTCTCCTAGTGAAAAACTTTTTCCTAATGTCCAACCTTGCAACTTGAGATCACTGCAACTTGAGACCATTGCTCCTTGTTTTGTCATCTGCCACCACTGAAAACCACCTATCTTCATCCTCCCTGGAAGCCCCTTTCAGGTAGTTAAAGGCTGCTATCAAATCCCCCCTCATTCTTCTCTTCTGCAGACTAAACAGGCCTAGTTCTTTCAGCCTCTTCTCAAAAGTCTTGTGCTCCAGCCCCCTAATCATTTTGGTTGCCCTTCACTGGACTCTCTCCAACTTGTCCACATCCTTTTTGTGGTGGGGGGCCCAAAAATGGACACAATACTCCAAATGTGGCCTCACCAATGCCGAATAGAGGGGAATAATCACTTCCTGTGATATGCTGGCAATGCTCTTACTAATGCAGCCCAATATGCCATTAGCCTTCTTGGCAACCAGGGCACACTGCTGACTCATATCCAGCTTCTGATCCACTGTAACGCCCAGATCCTTTTCTGCAGAACTGCTGCCTAGCTCGTTGGTCCCCAGTCTGTAGCAGTGCATGGGATTCTTCTGTCATAAGTGCAGGTCTCTGCACTTGTCCTTGTTGAACCACATCAGATTTCTTTTGGCCCAATCCTCCAATTTGTTTAGGTCCTTCTGTATCCTATCCCTGCCTTCCAGGGTATCTACCACTCCCCTTAGATTAGTACACTCCCCCTAGCTTTATACACTTCATTTGGAAAAAGGCTATTAACCACAATATACCTAAGTTAGAGCACACATGCCTTAAAGGCTACAAAAGCAGAGAGACACTCGTTAATTAAAAAGAATGGCTGCCTGGATTAAAGACAGCAAAGCTAGAAATGGTAAACAATGAGATTGCAGTGGACAACTAAGGAAAAAATGTCAGAACAAGTGATATCACCATATCATCCCTGAACTCGTGAATTTCAGATTCTAGTTATGTCTTCTGCTTTCTTTGCTGTGTAAAAGTCTCTGCCATTCTCATCAGGAGCAAGGAAAATGTTCATTTGGCCAAAGCAGCACATTTTTACAGAAGAAGAAGAATGTAACAGAGAGAATGTAATCTCCACAGCACATAGTTGCTTTTTCACCTCAGCAAATCTTGGACATCTTTTCATTAAAGCCAAAGAATAGCCCTCATGCATCCCTATCCCAGCACTTCAGTACATTAAAGATTCAACTCTTCCCTCCTTCCTCATAACATTGCTCCACAGACCCTCAAACCACCAACACAGTTCTCAGAGCTCCTATAAAGTACAACTGATTTTGTCCCTATGAAGTATTTTAAACAGTCTCACGTCTTTCAGAGACAAAAATTCCCTAATCCAAGATGGCAGAGACTATGCTAAAATGTCCCATTTCAACATTCCCCCACCAAGCCTACTATTCCCAGATACTTAATAAGGGATTTCACTAGCTTGGTCTTTCCACATTCTATCATCTGTGAAAAACAGTATTATTAAGAGGGAAATGGGAGCCAGGTTGCCTGGTGCTTGGGTTCAAAATCCAGACTTTGCCAGGTTTTATCCAGTTATCTTAAAAAATAAAGAACCTCATACTGCTGTATGTTGATGCAATAGTTAGCCCAGTGAGTATGCTCTGATTTTTCAGTCCTGTACAAGCAGTGTATGAAAAGCCCCGATTAATTGATGTGTGGATCCCCTCACAATTGTCACATGGTTTACTTACCGTATTTGTAGAATGACCAGACTGTAGGAGAGGCCCAGGGACAGAGTGCAGTGGGGTTATTTAGAAGGGAGGGGGAAAGAAGGGAACTGTTACTAACATGTGCTGTCCTGTGATCATATATACATAGAACTTACATGTGCAGAGACACCCACACATACATACTAGATGCATAATGGTGGCACTGTTTGTATATAACAAATCACATTTGTCTCAAAATCTCTTTTTAAAAAACAAGACTTGCTTTATTTGCTTTGAGTTTATCTTCCTTTTTTAATCAGCAATCACTCACAGTCTCTTGGGATGCTCTAACCTTTCTTCTTCTTATGTGTCCGTTTTCTTAGGCTACATCTACACTGTGCTACAGTGCAGACTACAGGGGTGTGAACTGCAGGGTGCACCACAGCGCTGCCTACTAACTGCCCATGTGGACGCTGCCGGCATGAACACAAAGGTTCTTGGTTCACACAGAAGTAGTCTCTTTCAAGCAGAACTACATTCGCATGAACAAGGAACCTTTAATTTTGCACCAGCAACATCCGCACACAGGACGTTAGTGCACAACCAGTTAAACCCCCGTAATCCGCACTGTGGCATAGCGAAGACAACACATTCGTCTCTAACATCTTACCATTTTTAGGTCCGCTTTTTTAATCTGGGATCAAATCATTCTCCTTCTGTCTCTTCCAGACACTTTAGGTAAAAGACTCCTAAGACTTAGCCCTGGTCTACACCACAAACTTATGTCAGTGTAATATATCGCTCAGGCATGCAGTTATACCACCCTAACTCCTGTGGTAGACAGTGCTATGTCAACAGGAGGCTTCACCTTAAGGGTAGAGAAGCCCTTCAGTGCTTTTGAAAACAAGTCCCAATTTCAGAAGTAACATAGGCACTTAGGAGCATGAACTCCATTTTCAAAAGTGATTTAGGCATTTAGGAGTCTGTTTTATTGAAAAATCAATGGGGCTTAGGCTCCTAAATCACTAAGGGGATTTTGAAATTTTTACCTCTTTCTCACTCAGTCTCTCTTCCATTTATTATTTCTTCCGTCTATTTTACCCTTCACTATTTTCTTTCCAGCGTTCCTTCTCTGCTCTTTTCCTCTCTTTCTTTACCTATGTTCCATGCCTCTGCATGATCTCTTTCTCTACTCTCAATCTCCTGATCCCTCTGGTTATTCTCTAATCCCTAAATTTTTCCTCCAACACCTCCTCTTCTTCTCTACCCTCCTCAATCCCACTCACTCAATCACATTCTATTCCTATACCTCCTTCCTCATTTACCTGCCCTCTGCCATTCACTCAGTCTCTCCCCCAGTCACTGTAGAACTCTCCTGCTACCATACTATTTTCCTCACTTATTCTATGGTCTTCTCCCCCCCTTGCACTTTGCTCACCATTTCTGTGGCTTCCTCATCTTCCCCATTGACTCTGTGCCCTCCCCCCCTTAGAGAAAGAATAGACTGACATCTCCAGGTCTACAGAGATAGAGTTTTGCACAGTTCCCTACTAACCCTCCTATTGGGGAAGCAGTGACAAGTTTAGTCCAAATGGTTGAAATGGCTAATACTCATCTCCTGAAGACTCATTCAGAATGGGTCTCACCATTGCCCCCTCTCTCCTCTTCCTCCCTTGCCTTTCTACAGACCAAGTCTTAAGCCCTGTCTGTGGCTTCCATGTGGGGTGCAGGAAAACGAAAGGAGTAAAAGGAAAGGCAGCCTATAAATATTCTCTTCCTCCTTTCCTGATGGCCCTACTGATTGTCATCAAGGACAGCTCTCTAGATACTTGAGGCTGCAACAGCACTAATACAATAGCACTAAAGAAAGAAAAAATAACTTAGAGCCTCCCTTTTAGAAAATGACTTTCTAAAATTAAAACCAGAAAATCCAATTATAACCCCCAAAATCCTCAGACAAACTACAAACATGTTATGTTTCAGACTATACTACAGCTACAAACCTGGCCTTTAAACTAGAAACTACGAATTTTCAGATGGGATTTCAAACATTCATGAAAATAAAGTTGAGCCTGAAAAATGAGGAAAAGGCCAGTGCAACAAAGTCTTTTCTGACTGTCTCAGTTATGAGGTTATAACTCCATCAGTATTGCACAACTTCTAAAAAATTCAGTGAAAATTTTAAAGAGGAATCAAAGCATTAGGCTAATTATACATTGCTTAAGTATCACTGCAGAAGGGTAATGAATGTGCACAAGACAGGTACAAGCACCCACTTCTAAAAGCTCACCAAGAAGAATGGTTTTGCTCTTCATTAGCATTAGAGACTAATTACATACGCCCTGTTGTGGCTTATTTCTTCTACTCAGTTTGTACTGTAACATAATTAAACTCTTAAGTTCACAGCCAAAGAAATCAGAAAACACAGGAGCCTTATCTGGAGTTTCTGCTTCATCTATTGCACATGCACATACAAGCTATAACATCACAAATCTCTCTAATGCTAAACCTCAGTGACAGCTATGAGCCATTACAATGTGAAAAATACACATACCATTTTTTCAGGATTTTTGATGTACATAGTATGAATATAGGGTATATTCTGAGGACTGCATGCCTCTCAAATAGCTCTTCACTTATTCCTCCTATAGCCTCTTATCTTAGATCATTGTTTTTCGATATCTGATATTAAATCCCAACATACAATCTAAAGCAAACAGGAGGCAAATACAATCAACTAATGTCCTGGAATGAAACAAACAAAAGCTCTGAAAATAAATAGAAGGTGGTTGCATAGGAAAGCTTATATTATAGTTTGTTACAGGTGAAGAGACAAAATATCCATCACTGCAAATAGATAAAGGTATAACTCTAAGAGCAGTTACTCTTAATTTGATTAAACCTTGCAAGTATTACTTAGGGACCTGCTTTCTGAGACTGCAGGATCCTTTCAGAAAGTTTCATAATGTGTCTTGGTTTACTGTTGGACCTGGAAGTGTGGTCCAGCTCTGAAAATGGACTAAAAAAATGGCACTGAAAGGTTTACCATTTATTGCCTCAGTTATTTTCAGAGTTCAAGTTTACAAGAAAAATATATTTTGTTTTGGTTTTATAAATTGCCAGCCCTACCCACACCAGGCTGCAGTCTGAAAGGAAAGCTGGGTTCTGTCTGCTTTGCCATAAGTCATAATGACCATGCCAAGAAAATTCAGCCCTTGACAATACCTGTACATCCACTCTCTTCATATTCTTCCATCACTTACAGCTGTGCAAGCCATTGTTTTCCCATCTGCCTCTACAATAGCATAAACGAAGAACTGAAAAAATGGGAAATAGTGTTTATACACTGGGGGGTTGGTTTTTTTAAATGTTCTTATTAGATGCAATTTAAATATACCTTAGGTTCATCAGCCAAAAGTCTGCTTCCTAGAATAAAAGTTCTGCCAAGCCACTTATTTTCTTTAATACCACTGGTCGCACAAACAGGACAAAACTATCTGGCAAAGTTTGTTTATCAGCCTGTCTCTAAACAAACAAAAAGTTCTGTCTCGGCAAAAGATTGCTTCTAAGACAGCCAGACTGATAACACTTGCAAAAGTTCAGCTAAGTCAATTGAGTGCCCAGCAAATGTAATATTGGGTTGGTTTTCCAGGAATATAAATTCACATTAAACCAGGCTCTCAATTCAACTGCTGTACTATTTTCAGAAACCCAATTTACCTTCACAGATAGCAGGTGCTCTCCTTGCTATCTTGCTAGGCCTGACCGCCTGCTCTTTTGGTGAACTATCTATTAGTCATGTTCTTATTACACTGTGGAGACCTGGCATTCTACAGATCAATAATCATTAAAGGGCAATAAATGCTTTTTGCAAATTGTTATTACAGCAAAATAAAACAGTTATGAAGTGGAAATACATAGAAGAAAGGGCAAATTATGACTCATCTTCCTTAAAGGCACAGAAACAAAATCTGAAATAAGTAGTCTGGAAGATATGATTTAATGCATGCATAGCATTTTGAAGATGAAAATAGACCCTAAGTGCTAAGTATTATAATGAACTGGATAGCACATAAGTTCCCAGACTATGGTTTTAGGACTAGAGGTGATCTGCTGTGCACTTGCTGGTGGTCTAGAGAGAGTTGACTGGTCACATCGTGCTGGTTCCTCTTCCTTATTTACAATGGTTAAATTGCAACTATAAATACATTAAATACTTTCCTAATGTTACTTTCCTAGATAGGCGACTGCTGCTGCCGCCGCCACCTGTGACCTATCCATGCTCAGGGTAGCCCACTGATAATGCCAGGGTCAGTGCAAGCTGTAAAAGGAGAGCAGATTCTCCCAGCACTGGTCGGTGACACTGAAGTCAGACTTCCCAACCAGCCACAAACAATGCTTCAGATTTCCCCACACTGGTTATCAAGAAGCCACTATACAAATACACACAGCCCCCTTTACTGCATTTTAGTTTCTGGCTCCCAAACTGCCACTAGGTCCAGTAAAGAGACCAGTTATTTAAACTCTAGGTCTCTTTATTCAAAAGATTCTCTCTGATCCCAAAGGATCAGCCACAGTACCAGTTCACTATAAGTTTGGATCTTACCTAAAATACCACGCTGCCAGCCAATTCTTTAGTAACTAAAACTAAAGGTTTATTATAAAAAGAAAAACAAACAATGAGAGAAATGTTAAAGGATTAAAGCAATCAGATACATACAAACGATTTAAAAGTCCATATACAAGGGTCGTTCAAAAAGTTCTAAGCCTCACCCAGAAAGAAGAGCCATAGCTGAACATTTTTGTTATTGTAACACACTACCACTTCCTATAAAACTAGAAAAACTAATACAGATTTCTGTTTTAATTTGTGTGCAGGTGAGGCCCATACAAAGGTGAAGGGTAGTGCGACAAATCTAAAAATGGACAAAACAGAGGCCCGAGCAGTCATAAAGTATCTGCAAAAGAAAAGTATGACACCCAAGGAAATCCATGAGGACATGGTACAGACACTTGCTGAGGACTCCCCTTCCTATGCAACTGTGAAGAAGTGGGCTGCTGAATTCAAGCAGGGCAGGGTGAGCACAGAAGATGACCCTCGGTCAGGTCGTCCAAAAACCTCAACCACTGATGATCAAGTTGATGCCATTCACCGTATGGTTTTGGATGACAGACGTCTTACTGTCCAGCAGATAGCTAAGTCCATAGGCATTAGTTCTGGTTCAGTTCACACTGTTTTAACTGAGATCTTGGGGATGAGCAAGCTGTCTGCAAGATGGGTCCCAAGAATGCTGACGCCAGAGCAGAAGCTGCAAAGGGTTGACATTTCCAGGACACTTCTGACTCGCTTCCAGGCTGACCCTGAGAATTTCCACCGCAGATTAGTAACTCAAGATGAAACCTGGGTTCATCACTTCGAACCTGAATCAAAGATTCAAAGCAAACAGTGGAAACACCCTGGTTCTCCACCCCCGAAGAAGTTCAAGCGGGCAGCGTCTGTTGACAAGGTGATGGCTTCTGTTTTTTGGGATTCTGAAGGCATAATCATGATAGACTACCTGGAAAAGGGAAAAACTATTAATGGACAGTACTATGCATCAGAATTAACACAACTGAAGGAAGAAATCAAGTCGAATCGCAGAGGGAAGCTGAGGGCAGGTGTGCTCTTGCTCCAGGATAACGCGCCCGTTCACTCTGCTCAGGTTGCAGTAGCAGAAGCAGCCAACTGTGGCTTTGAATTGCTACCCCATCCCCCTTACTCACCAGACTTAGCTCCATCTGACTTCTACCTGTTTCCTAAACTCAAATCCCACCTACGTGGTCGCCATTTTGGAAACAATAATGAGGTCATATGTGCTGTGGAGGAGTTTTTGGAGGACCAGGACGCCACCTTCTTCCGTGATGGGATTGCAATGCTTGAGCATCATTGGACCAAGTGCATTGATGTCAAGGGGGACTATATAGAAAAATTGTGAAAAACTGTCTTGTTTCTGCAACTCCTTCTGGGTGAGGCTTAGAACTTTTTGAACGACCCTCATACATCAGGTTTTTGAACTGGTATGTAGTGGTATACATCCAGTACCTGGATGGGTCTAAGTCCTTCAGTTCAGTTGCAAAATGAATTAATCCAGAGGTGTGTCTCTGCAGCTGGACAGGAACAAAGACCAAATAGTTTCTGTGGTTTGATCTTATATACCCTCTGTCTCTGGCCATGCGGCTTGTGGAACTTTATAGGAACCAAAATGGAGTCCGGAGTCACATGGGCCAACCCTGGTAACTCTTCAGGTATGTTCTTAGTTCCTTCCTGGTCCTTTTGCTTCTGTAAAGGTCTTGATGGCCCCATTAAGCGGCTATTGTCCTGCCTCTCTGTCTGGGGTGTGTCTTCTACTGTACAGTTTGAAATACAGATATATCATTGATCTCCATAACTTTCCTCACACATATCACACATGAACACAAATATTATCTTCTTACTCAACATATTATAACCTTTCTGACAGTACCTGACATGGCGTGTCTTACATGAATCACTATGATTTTGACATATTGATGTCAAATAACACAAATGCCCCCCCCAATCAAGTCCACATGACACCACCACTACAGGGATCTTACACAATCCTAGGAGAAAAGGAAGATAGCCTGCAGAACTGAAAATTTTAGGCGAACCAGTTCACAAGATATCCTCTGTATTAAAGTGTGATAAACAGTTAAAGTTTGAGAATCCCTGGATTTAGCCTGTATATTTGTTACTGCACTCTGATGGATGAAATCAAAAGGAAAGAATCTCAGCCTTCTGGCTAAGTGCAGTTAGGAAAAGAGATCTGATTACAGCAGATAAAAGTAGAATCTAATAAGACCCCTCATCTGTGAACACCAAACAAAAGGCAGGCACACCTCCTTCCAACAAGTGTGCGGATTGAATTTCTACAATCTCTCCCCACTACAACCAAGGTAGCTGGAGGGAGGTTGCTTTCAGCCAGGCCAGACTCACTAGCTGCTTCACCAGGGACAGGGCTGGGGAAGTCCATATACAGGGGTGTGCAGTGCATGTATCCTTTCCTTGATGACTTCCCCCTGCAGGCTTGGGCTATGGACTAGCACTCCCACCTTCCCCTCGCAAGCAAGTTCAAGCTGTGTGTGTGCGCATGTGTGTGCGCGTGCCAGAAAGAAGGTAACCTAGGAGGTTATACTCCGCAGGGGAGGAAGGTTCTTATTTTATTTATCTCGATGGCAGAAGGAGGCAGACCGACAATGAGAGGTGCTCAAATAAAGTGTTTTATTATAATGATGACTTAGAAGAAGCTGTGCTAAAAATGCCTCCCACGCCAGTAGACAGACCTGGTGAACAAGGAGGACAGTTATTAACACAATCAGAATCATAAACAATGTCATGGTTTTAAAGCAATAGCAATAGCAATAGCAGCCGCGCACTACTGCAATCCCAAAGCATAGGAAGAAAGCACCTACCAAAAGCAGCAGTGTGGGGAGACCCATCATCCACTCTATGTGAGTGAGTCACAACCAGGGAATCAACCTGCCCGGGAAATCTGGTAAGGCCTTGACGGATCCACGAAGAGTCTCACTGGGCAGCTCCCGGGGTTGCCTATTATACCCCTTTTTCCCTGAGCCTTACCATGATTTCTCCTTAGCAATGCAATACATAATTCTCAATCTCATTCAGAGATTGGGCCTTAAACTTGTTTTTCATTAGTCTATTGGCTGATAATTACAGGTGGCTGAGTTAGCAACCAGAATAGGGGAAGCTGCCCTTTCCAAGGTCTAAACTGGTCCTGCACTTAGACAACTACTGACCTGAGGTCAGGCACCTGCTGCTTATCTCAGAGATTCTCTCCATAGCTGACATATTTTATACAATGTTAGACTTATCCCATAATAGCAGCTAAGGGTTAGTTCCGCATCTTCTCCAAGGGACTTTCCATTCGGTTATTTCCCGGCATGGGCCTACTCTTGCTCACAGCCTGAGCTGGATTTCTAGGGCCTAGCCTTGCTAACTAACCTGTTTCTGCATAACAAAGTTCTTCCACGCCCTACAGAGGTCTTCCCTAGGCTACCCCAAAACAGTGGACTGCCAGAAAGGCCTCGCCTGCTGCTGCCACCGCCCCTGTTTCTGAATACAAGTAGCTAAAACAAATTTAAATATCAATGTCAATCAAAAGGATTGTTGACAGTTTTAGAACTTTTCAGCAAAACAAAAATGCATCAAAGAAAAGCAAGTACTTCAAAATTTGACAGTTTTATCCTAAACTTCAGAAATAGGCCAAATTTCGGGGGGGGGGAGGGAGGGAATATTAGTAGGAGAGTGTTCTACCAGTATTATCTCTGAACTTTGTATGTTAGATATTGACAAAGAATATTGCATCATAGAAGAATCAGAAGTGGAACATTCAGCATCAGATGAAGAACAGGTGGAATGAAATGACTGGGCAATATGGTATCATGAACAGAAGAGAAACCACCCAGTAAAAAGATAAGCCCAGGGAGTAATATTCCACCAGGATCAAGTGATATTGTGCCAAAAAATGTATCTGATGGCCCAAAACAACCACAGCTAAGGTCTTGTCCTCATATGAAATACAAGAACAAGGAGAAGGAGGTGGTAGTGCCGTTATATACGGCACTGGTGAGACCCCACCTGGAATATTGT
>ML675616.1:110891808-110931014 GCA_007922155.1 Mesoclemmys tuberculata | reverse complement strand
CCTGTCCTTCTCCGTGTTAGCAATACCCCCCAGCTTCGTATCATCCGTATCACATGTAATAGGGACCCTACCACTGTGTAAACTGGGTATAAAATACCTAAATCACATGGCTGCTTGTGATTAAGGTTTATAAAGAAATTAGATATCCTGAGATCAGGACTGGTTGGAAAATTTCTGCCCAAACATTTTAATGAAAAGGGGGAAAAGAAATTCTGATGAAAATTTTGTTAACATTTCCAACACCCTATTCTCCATCCAACGGTACCTTGGCTGAAAGAAACTTTACACAGGTAAGAGTGTTATTTAAAAGCGATGTTATCAGATAGCTCAAGATCAGGATTAAGTCTCCTCTTTAAAAAATATAGATATGGTTGCAGAAAACTGGTAATAGAAATGTTTCATGAATTTTGAACCAAAAAAAAAAAATCCATAAACACAAGTTTTGGGTTGTATTTAACTATTCCTTGCTGTATTTGCAACCCAAACATTGCAGCATTCTGCTGGTGCATGAGCACCAGAACGAGACGTCAACTATGAATGAGATACAATTTAGGTTCATTGCCCCAGTGAGTGAAATACAAGTAGTAAACAAGCAGCATAAATGATTAAAAGAAGTAAATTAGATTTTATTTTCAGTTATCACAGCTTGGCACTGTCTGCTCATCTGGATGGATAACAGTAAATGGACCCAAATCCTAGGCCCTGTGTGTTTGTAAACCCCCTGACTTGTAAACCCCACTGTTCCTAGTGTTCTGGGTCTCTCAGGCACACTCCCAGGTAGAGACCCTATGTCTGATGCCCTTCTTGATCATTTGGACCTAGCAGTCCGGCCATCTATATACCAGAACAGGTGCCTCAGCCCTCCCAAGCCCCTTCTCCCCCATTGCTTAGACACATTCCTCAGAGTCCACCTGGCTATGGGAGTTCTGTCGTCTTGATTAACCCCTTTAGGAACAATGTGGCAGGCAAGGAAGGAATACACCCATAGCTAAGGAATTTCTTAACCACAGTCACTAGCACTAGCAAGTTACAGATCTTTGAAAAACAACAAAATCCTGAACACCCCCTACCCCAGCCTGAGCTCTCTCTCCTCAAGCAAGTACTAAGTTTGGTCATCATCCTTTGGCTGGTCAGCCCTTCTCAAATTCGCTCTCTCCAACCTCATCTTCTGGCACATGGTAATGGACTGGCCTTCTTGCTCAGGGAACCATGCCACTTTTAAAAAACAGACTGTCACCTTTTCTGTCCATCTCCTGCAACTGGGGGAGTTCCGGACACACACCCCACACTCTTTTGGCTTCTGGAGAGACAGACTTTCAAAGTCAATGGTCTACTAGTAGAAAAGCCATTGTTACAACAGCGGAGGGTCATTCAACATTGATGCCTCTGACATGACAACTAGTGGAGAGACTATGCTGAGAAGTTAAGTCACAGCTCCAACGTGGATGCTCTAATGCACAAAGAACATTGTAACAATGCAACAAGGTGTCACTCAGAAATGAAGGTTACAATACAAAGTAAAGATCCTGAAACAAAAAACAGGGGTCACCAAACAAAATGGATTCACAATTTGGCACAGACATATCCCCAATCTGTCACAGTGATAATCTAAAGTGTTATTAGCAACAGAGGTAAAGCTCAATTTTTAAAAAGTATGATTTCTAACCTTAGCATCTGTGCGCTGTTCCCTATGTAAACCATTATGATGTGATCTGTGTATCATTCATGTTCACCCTTATAGTGTAACTGTGTATTGTCTAATCCAAAGTATGTAAGGTGTTTCTGGAATGTTCATGACATACTGAACATTATTGTTATGGTAGTATGTTTTCTGCAATGTCATATGTATAGATATGAAACTCTGGTAAGTAATATTCCCAAATGTGTCTCTCATATGGCTTGAATAGATCCAGGCAAACACAAAACGGTGAGGTTCACGCCTTGCAGAGGCATGCATGTAGGAACAGTGGGCTGGCCTGGACACCTGAAAAGGCGACGCTCATTTGACTCAAGTGGAGGAAATCATGCCCATTGCTGGACATGGCTGATCACTTGACCCTAGGGGGTGGTGAGGAAACATGTTAAAGGCAGAAGCATTTTTGTCTCTGGAGCTTTCCCTTGGAATCCATCTATGAAGCAACATCAAGGACACTGAACCCACTGGATGGGGGAGGGGCGCCTGGTTGAAAAAGAGTCAATCGGCCTATGGTGAGAATTAACTGGGACTGTATGGCTATAAAAGTAGTGAGTTTAGTTTGGAATGCAATTTGTCTTTTAATTAATTGTGATCAAACCTTGATTCATATTTTTCTGTCTTATAATCATTTAAAATCTTTCTGAAATCAATTAATTTGTTTGTTTGCTTTACCTAAAGCAGTACATGTGGATTGAGTGTGTGTAGAGACTTCATTTAGAGTGACAGAGCTAGGGCATATCAATTTCTTTGATAAATTGACAGACTAATATAATGAGCATGCAGGGTGCAGCACTGAACTCTGTAAAACAGCAGTTTCTGGCGTTGCATCTGGGCCTGGGAGTATTGCTGAGGGTCAATCCGATGAGCAGCTGTCCAGAAGCGCTCATTCACTAGGTCAGGGACCAATTACTCGTAGAAGGCTGGGTGAAGGCCAACCCAAGAATGGATGGTTCACATAGCAAAACAGAGTAAGTCAGGGCACAGAAGTGAGGGATCAGAATGACACAGCTTCACACCAGTCCTGACTAAGGTGGGGGAGGGGAACATCACAACATCTCAATTGAAGAGGGAAACACAATTATTAAAAGGCAAATTATAAATGTGGTTTACTTTAGAAACAAACAAAGCTGCATTAGCATTAGTAATTTTTCCATAAGAAGAAAAGATTTGTGTAAGCAGCAGCATGGGCAGATCAGCTAATATCAGATTAGACCTTTACCCTGAGCCAGATTATCTGTTTTGCAAACAAAAAATGTTTACTCTGTATGAGAGAGAATCCAGCCTGAATGTTTCTTAGCATCAATCACTAACCTTTTACTTAACTAATACAGTTAACAGTGGTTTCTGTACCTAATACCCTTAAAGAGAAAACGGGATCACATGTAGATTCTTCATGACATCTGACACTCGAAAGGAAATGCCATTCACTGAAGAGCATCACAGAGCAACAGCAGAGATTTCATGCATCTTAGTTTTGCCAGATACTCAACTGAACCCAATTGCCTGTTCTGCTGCAATGTCAAGTCAGAGCAATGTTCTTCATAGGAAGGCAGAAGGGGAAAGAAATACTCTAAAAGCCTAGGGAAAGTGCATTGAGCTAGGAACCAGTAGATCAGAAGTTCTAGTTTCTCTTGTACCTTTTGGAGCCATTACTATCGAGCAAGGCTTTGTACCTCCCTAGAAGGCAGACAAATACTAGTCTTCCATTTTACAATATGTTGACTGAGAAGTTGCATAAGATCCTGTATGAGAAATCTGGGAATAGAACCCAGACCTTTAATATGGCAGATCCCAATTTTATGCACTCAGCTACAGAGTCTTCCAAAACAGAAGCATCAAATATACGGGCTGAAAATACAAGATAACTTTTTACTACCGAGTTAGTGACAATAGGATCACATATCAATGCCTTTATAAATTTGCACTTCTGTTTATTTTGTCGTCTCATTTTCTCCTACAGCAATTTAAAATGACCATGCCACAAGATGCAGAGCCCAGATGTTGGGAAGGAGGATTCTGAGAAGCTAATGAAAAACATTTGAAACTGACATAAACAGAGTTTATTCTTAAATATTAGATGTCCAAAGTAAAATGAAATTGCAGTAATGAGAACAGATCTACATTAATTGACAATATTTCTTTGTTTAAATATGGAAAAGATTCCAGCCGAAGCTGCTGCCTCTGCAGTGAAAGCAATTATTTCTGCTTTGAAAGAGAGAGAGCGCGAGCGTGCATGCACGTGTGCAAATTCCCTCACAGGAAAAAATTGGTATAGATTACATGAAAAAATTGGACTGCAGCAGCAGAAAACCAAAAGGCTTCGTTATAATCCATAATTAAGTGTGTAGATAGCCTAAAAGTTGGCTTAAAGTCATAATAATAATGACATTTCCCGTAAGGGAAACAGCTTAAATTGCACTTTAACCACTATTACATCACTGCTCCCAGAAAAGAAATATATAATTAATATTAACCAGAGATTGGAGTCTCTCCTAGCATTTGCCTGCTGCTACAGCTACTATTTAGCATACGGATGTTTTGTAGAAGCCACAAGGCTTTGCAGATTTTCAACTTTATTGATGCTGTGAGCATCCAGATACTATAATCAGGTAAGTGTTGATAAACTACTACTGTTTAACTGGATATTTATAAATTGTCCTGACCTTCTTAGTGTACACTTAGTGGTTCAGGCACAGGACTGGGAATCAAAACTCCTAGGTTCTAACCACAGTTTTGCAAGTGACTCACTGTTTGACCTTGATTAAGTCACTTAACCTCTCTGTGCCTCTATTTAACCATCTGTAAAATACCTCACAAGTGTAATGTGAATTTTATTGATCACAGTTTGTAAATCACTTTGAGATCAAGGTAGCTATTCTATCTTTCTATGGTACTTACATGCCCTTCACCACCCTATCAGTATCTGAGCATCTTACATTCTTTAGGGCTTATCTTCACAACACCCCTGTGAGGTAGGGAAGTACTATTACCCCCATTTTACAGATGGGGAACTGAAAACAGAGACTAAGACCCAGATCCACAAAGGCCTTCAGCACCTACACCACAGACTTAGGTACCTAAATCCCAGTTTTAGGCTTTACTATAATCCTCATAACTCCCACTGAACCCTGTAAGTGCCTAAACTCACTCAATGCCTACGTTTTCAGGATAAAAGTTTCTCAGAGTGTATGTCTACACAACAATTAGACACCCATGGCTGGTCAGTGCCAGCTGACTCAGGCTAAGGGGCTGTTTAATTACAGTGCATACATTCAGGCAGCCTGATCACTGAGGCCCTCCCACCTCACAGGGTCCTTTAGCCTTTATCATCTGCACTGCACTTAAACAGTCACTAGAGTCCCACAAACCTGAGACAGCCGGCATGGGCCAGCCACAGGTGTCTAACTGCAGTTTAGACATATCCTTAATACCTAAGTTTCTTCCTCTAAGCACATGCAATCCTACCTTTTTTAGGTGTCTGGACAGTTATCTCATGCCTAAACTGTACAGGGATTCACAAACCAGGGAAGATGGATGTTCAACTGCCTAAGGTGCAAGCAGGGCCCGATCTGTTATGCGTGCTCAGAGGCTGCCCATCCCCAGACGTTTCAGAACAGGACTGCACAGGTGCTACCAAACAGCAGGATTTGTAGGTAATGTACATGCCAAGATGTAACAGACTGAGTTTGTGCTGCACTCTGATGATGCTATGAATCAGAGCATCAACACTTTGGTTTTCAGGTGAAGCTTGCACGGCTCACCATAGAAATAACATCTCTGTCTTTACTTGCGCACGTGATTTGCTGGCACCACAGCACCATTCAGTATCTAGAGGAAGATATAGTCTTGCCAAAGGAGTACAGTGGAAGCTATCAGGAACTCTCAGTCCTGTGGTTACAGCCAGTTTTCAAAGGGTCTGTAAGTATCACACCTGTATTCACACAGCATGACAGCAGCAGCACCTGACTAGGCTCTGAGTGAGAACTCCTGGATTCTAAAGATCTAATCACTAGAGCCAGACACTTGGGAAAAAAGTAAAATAGCTACTGAAACGTAACTAAACACGAACACAAGAGCCATGTGCAAAATCACCCACACGTATGCAACACGTGCACAGGTAATTTTAGTAAAATAACTTCAGATGTTCATGTACTAGGCAGACAAGCAGAGAGAACAAAGCACTAGGAAAATGTGCCACAGGGAACAGAGTCATGCATTGGCATGGACACGGACTGGATGACTTGACAAGCTCTTTTTCATCTCCTATTCCTATTGTATTAATGAAATGAAAAAATTCTCAATCCAAAGAAACCAAAAAACCCAACACACTTAGGACATTCAAGTCAATGAAATTGCTGTTTAGTGTCACTCTCCATTTCTAGTCTCAGACAATTATACCATGTGACCTAGCCTCTAGTCGTAATTATGTCCAATCCCCTGTGAGGAGAGGTCACCAGGCACTACTTCAGCAGAGCACTGGTTGTAGTGGATACAACAGCGAGTGAATTCAAAAGCAAGGACCAGTTTTAAAGCAGGAGACTATTTACATCCATAATTATATTAAAAACAATGTTAAAATAACATTAAGATTTCAAAGTCAAGCACCTAAAAGTTAGGAAACGCCATGTCATAGACTGGCTGTGCCTTGAAGGGGTGTCAGGCTGGGCCTTTCCTGTGACAGATTAGCTACAGCCTCCTCCCCAGCGGATTCTGATCTCCTGAGGAACAGATGACCCTGTTTAATCATTAGGCCCATCTTGAAAGGGGTAAGGAGAATGTCTACGGAGGATGCAGAGTGCAGTTGAGGGAGGAGAGCTGCAGAAGGGCAGTTGGCTCTTTTCATAGGCTCTGAAAGAGGGTCATTCACAACCAGATGGTCTGAGAAGGCTGCCTCCTGTGGCTGGCCTTTGAAGAAGAGAGACTCCCAGAGGGGAAAAGCCGGGAGAGGCAATGCTGTGTAGGAGAGTAGGAAACAACAAAGCTAAGCCCAGGAGGGGCAGCAGACCCTGGGTTATGTTGCACTTGGGATTATTATCTATTATTGCCAGCATCTTGCTGGGTGGGGATGAGTTTCCCTGCAGAAAGAAATTAAGATAGTGTGAACTGTCATGCTGACTGGATTGGGGAGGAGGGGTTGTGTTATTTCACATCAGTATGTCAAAATCATAGTGATTCATGTGAGACATGCCATGCCAGGTGCTGTTAGAAAGGTTATAATGTGCTGAGTAAGAAGATAATATTTGTGTTCATGTGTGATATGTGTGAGGGAAGTTATGGACATCTTTGATATACCTGTATTTCAAACTATGCTGTATAAGACTGTACAGGACTATTTAGAAAAATTGGACATACACAAGTCCATGGGAGCAGATGCAATGCATCCAAGGGTGCTGAAGGAGTTAGTGGATATGATTTCAGAGCCATTGGTTATTATCTTTGAAAGCTCATGGCAACAGGGGTAGGTCCCAGATGACTGGAAAAAGGCAAATATGCTGCCCATCTTCAAGATAGGGAAGAAAGAAGATCCAGAGAACAATAGGCCGGTCAGCCTAACCTCAATCCCTGGAAAAATCATGGAGCAGGTCCTCAAGGAATCCATTTTAAGGCACTTGGAGAGAGGAAGGTGATCTGGAACAGTCAACATGGAATCACCAAGGGAAAGTCATGCCTGGCCAACCTGATTGCTTTTTATGTAGAGGTGACTGGTTCTGTGGATGTGGGGAAAGTGGTGGATGTGATATACCTTGACTTTAGCAAAGCTTTTGATACAGTCTCCCACAGTATTCTTATCAGCAAGTTAAAAAAGTATGGGTTGGATGAATGGACTATAAAATGGATAGAGAAGTGGCTAGAGCAAAGGGCTCAATGAGTAGTGATCAATGGCTCCATGTCTAGCTGGCAGCCGGTCACAAGTGGAGTGCCCCAGGATCAGTCCTGGGACTGGTTTTGTTCAACATCTTCATTAATGATCTGGAAGATCGGATAGATTGCACCCTCAGCAAGTTTGCAGATACCCTGGAAGGGAGGGATAGGATACAGAAGGACCTAAACAAATTGGAGGATTGGGCCAAAAGAAATCTGATGAGGTTCAACAAGGACAAAAGCAGAGTCCTGCACTTAGGACAGAAGAATCCCATGCACAGCTACAGACTGGGGACTGACGAGCTAGGCAGCAGTTCTGCAGAAAAGGATCTGAGCATTACAGCGGATAAGAAGCTGGATATGACTCAGCAGTGTGCCCTGGTTGCCAAGGAGGCTCATGGCATATTGGGCTTCATTAGTAAGAACATTGCCAGCAGATCACAGGAAGTGATTATTTCCCTCTATTCGGCATTGGTGAGGACACATTTGGAGTATTGTGTCCAGTTTTGGGGCCCCCCCCACTACAAAAAGGATGTGGACAAGTTGGAGAGAGTCCAGCGGAGGGCAACCAAAATGACTAGGGGGCTGTAGCACAAGACTTATGAGGAGAGGCTGAAAGAACTAGGCCTGTTTAGTCTGCAGAAGAGAAGAATGAGGGGTGATTTGATAACAGCCTTTAACTATCTGAAAGGGGATTCCAGGGACAATGGAGCTAGGCTGTTTTCAGTGGTGGCAGATTACATAACAAGGAGCAACGGTCTCAAATTGCAGTGGGGGAGGTCTAGGTTGGACATTAGGAAAAAAAGTTTTTCACTAGGAGGGTGGTGAAGCATTGGAATGGGTTACCTAGGGAGGTGGTGGCATCTCCATCTTTAGAGGTTTTTAAGCTGAGGCTTGACAAAAACCTCACCAGGATGATTTAGCTGAGGATAGTCCTGCTTTGAACAGGGGGTTGGACTAGATGACCTCCTGAGGTCTCTTCCAACTCTAATATTCTATGATTCTAAGACACACCCCAGACAGAGGGGTGGCAGGACAATAGCCCGCTTAATGGGCCATCAACACCTTTACAGAAGAAAAAGGCCCAGGAAGGAACTAAGGGCATACCTGAAGAGTTACCAGGGTTGGCCTATGTGACTCTGGATTCCATTTTGGTTCCTGTAAAATTCCACAAGCCGCATGGCCAGAGGCAGAGGGTATATAAGATCAAACCACAGAAACTATTTGGTCTTTGTTCCTGTCCAGCTGCAGACACACACGTCTGGATTAATTCATTTTGCAACTGAACTGAAGGACTTAGACCCATCCAGGTACTGGATGTACACCAGAGGAAATATACAAGCTTGCAACTCCACAATTCTTTCAAAAACCTGATATATATGGACTTTTAAATCATTTGTATGTGTTTGATTGCTTTAATCCTTTAACATTTCTCTTATTGTTTGTTTTTCTTTTTATAATAAACCTTTAGTTTTAGTTACTAAAGAATTGGCTGGCAGCGTGGTATTTTGAGTAAGATCCAAACTGATAGTGAAGTGGTACTGTGGCTGGTCCTTTGGGATCAGAGGGAATCTTTTGAGTAAAGAGAATAGAGTTTAAATATCTGGTCTCTTTACTGGACCTAGTGGCAGTTTGGCAGAGACTGAAATGCAGTGAAGGGGGCTGTGTGTATTTGTATAGTGGCTTCTTGGTAACCGGTGTGGGGAATCAGAAGCACTGCTTGTTTCTGGTTGGGAAGTTTGACTTCAGTGTCACCCACCAGTGCTGGGAGAATCTGCTCTTCTTTTACAGCTTGCCCTGACTCTGGCATTATCAGTGGGCTACCCTGGGCATGGATGGGTCACATGAACAGCGGCAAGGCAAGCCACACAGGGCCATTACAGAGGTTCACACTGCCACATGCCAAAACTAAGGTATTGTCTACATATAGAGACTCAGGAAAATTAATCCAAATTAACTAAATGTGTGAACTGAAAGTGGATTAGTTAAACTGCATTAAACCCACGTGGACACTCTCATTGAGAATTAAAGTGGCCTTAATCCAGTTTGCATTAAGATAAAGGAAATTAAGGCCACTGTAAGGTTGCAGAGGCATATTTAGAGATTTCTTTTATGGGGAAACTCAAAAAGATTAATCTGAATTACCTACAGGTGTATATTAAAAGTGGTTTAGTTAAACTGCATTAAATACTCATTCAGAATTAAAGTGGCCTTAAATCCCTAAATATGCCTCTGCAACCTTAATTTGGCTTTCCTGTGCTTCTGCACAAGCTTTCTCACACACCTTCCAACTTCTGCAGCAAACAGTCTAACAGACAGCAGCCTCTTTCACTACACAGCCCTGCTTCATCACCAGAGCACGCCCATCCTGTCTACTGAATGAAACAAGGGTCCTGTGGTGTCTGGTTAAACACGCAGCATTCCAAAGAATTGCTGAACCAGTGACCACTAGGACAGCCCCCATATTCTTAATTCTACATGATCAACTCCAGCATGGGAGGCTGGTGACATTCCACTGGACAACCCATCCCAATGTACTCCTTCTACAGGCTCTTGGTGGAGAGCTTGCCCAGAAAATATGGAATTTTTTTTTGGATAACTTGGGCATTCCTTTGTGCTTCAGGAGGAGGTCAGCAGTTCTAAACTCTGGTGCTGTTTTGTTGAGTTCGGAAATGAAATTCTGGATGGGGAAAGGGGAATAACTTAGCGGAAGGTTAGATAACAAGCAAATCCTGCCAGCATCTCTACATCCCTGGACCACAAGAATGTTAGAGTCTATACTTCATAAATGATCAATGAATTCTCTTGCTTCTTGTATCTTCAGAGATTCATGTGCTCTGTCAAGAGGATCAGAGAGTTGGAAACCCCATCTGTTGGATCTAGATCTGATGACTGTACACTCACCAGGGCAGGGCCTGGCTTTTACTGTGGGCTAGATTTTCAAAAGAGTTCAGCACCCAACAGATCATATTTAGGCCCTTCAGTAGTCAGATTTTCAAAAACAGTATCCCTTAGCTCCCATGTAAATGCCTGTTGGTAAGTGCTTTACCTCTTTAAGGCAGGTGCAGCATCAGTATTCCTCCAGCCCAGCAAATACAGTAACTGGACCTTCTGGGTTAAAGTGGAAAAGTCTTCCCCCTCTGGGGTACAAAACAATTCTGTGAAATAAAGTCCATTGGGGCTTCCTGCTGCCCAGTCCAAAGACAGAAAATTAAAGAATGGAAGAGGGTGGCTTCCTCCAGCCAGTCAGTCTCCCTCTTGAGAAACCAAACAAATCGCCTGTAAACTAGGCTAATTTAGCACCACCCGCTTCAAGCTTTACTTCTTTCCATTCCCTTTGCTTGGTAGGCATCACTCTTTCATTGAAGCTCCCAGGAGGAATTCTCTTCTCTCCCCTCTATCAAGGGGTGCTTACTGCAAATCAAGCCTCTTTATAAGAGGTCATAATTAGCTCTACTTAATCCATTTCCCAACTCCTTTTGACCTGAACTGAGCCCTTTCCTTGCTCTCCAGCTGTATGGTGTTTCTAAAACCCATCCAGGACCTAAGTGAAGTAGTCAGATTTTCATGCACCAGCTTCCACTGAGAATAAGAGAACATGCTACACATTTTTTAAAATGTTGTATAGTACAACAGGCCTCTCCAATTTTCCTTATGGACCATAGACACTCATTTAATACAAATTAAAAGAAAAACCAACAAGAACCTCTACTATCCCCTTCAGGGACCCAGTGGCCTCCCAACTCCATATGAGGCAGGCAAACCAGGGCCAGGAATATGTTGGGTACAGGTGCCCCCTCACCCTCCCTCCTGATGGAGTTGTGGAGTATATTGTGTATTAAAAAAAAAAAAAACACCTTAACACTAGGTAGTGTCGTGGAAGGAATCACGCAGCAACTTAATTTAGGTGAAGATCGAGCAGAACTTTAATCTTAACAAACACACACAGAAAGCTATAGCTATCGGGGAGCCCAGGCAGCACGTCTCTGTGCTGAGCTCTGGAACTCCACTGGTTTCAAGTTACAGAAGGTTTATATAGATTTATCAAAGTTTCATATTACATACAGGACCGTATAGTGGATTTTTCAGTACTTACTAAGTCATATACTACATATTGGGCACTTATACCTCCCGCTGGGATTCTCCCGGAATCAATAAGTCCCGGTGATTCTCTGGTGCCAGCAAGTCCTGAGGCACCTACAGTCTTTGATAGCCTGCAGAAATTCCTGAGAGGGTATGACTGGGAGTGGCTGCAAGGTGAGTTAATGTCTTATAACATAACTCACCAGGTTGCATCTTTATTGTGGTTCCAGTCTAATGCCTCCTGTTGGTATTTTATTCCACAGTAGAAATGTAGGTGAGGATAGTTGATCCATAGAATATTAGAGTTGGAAGGGACCTCAGGAGGTCATCTAGTCCAACCCTCTACTCAAAGCAGGACTATCCTCAGCTAAATCATCCCGGTGAGGGTTTTGTCAAGCCTCAGCTTAAAAACCTCTAAAGATGGAAATTCTACCACCTCCCTAGGTAACCCATTCCTGTGCTTCACCACCCTCCTAGTGAAAATTTTTTTCCTAATGTCCAACCTAGACCTCCCCCACTGCAACTTGAGACCGTTGCTCCTTGTTCTGTCATCTGCCACCACTGAAAACAGCCTAGCTCCATCCTCCCTGGAATCCCTTTTCAGGTAGTTAAAGGCTGCTATCACATCCCCCCTCATTCTTCTCTTCTGCAGACTAAACAGGCCTAGTTCTTTCAGCCTCTCCTCATAAGTGTGTAGTAATACAGATTATATAGAAAGTATAGATTTTTTTTTAAGAAAGGGAAGCATGTTTCTAGCCCTCACAGTTGCAGACAAAAGCTTGAAAATATGACCTAAATCTACCCTCAAGGTTTAAAAAAAAAAAAATCACAAGGTAAATCAAAAGAACTTCAATTTTATTTATTTTTAAATCTCATTATTTTTGGCAATCTGATTCCTGATTTTGTGAACACTTGGGGTTTTCGTTACTGGCGTCATCAAGGCTAATATATGCAACAGTCATTTTTCAGAACTATTTTCCTTTGCTTATTTGGCTAAAATGAATACATTTACAGGTGCAGAAATGGCTGATATGAGGATACCAAAAAAAGCAACACTTAGTTATATAGCATCTCTCATACTAGGATTGTAAACTCTTTGGGACATGGACCTTCCTATGCCTGTGTGCACAGTACAAAGAGGCTCTGAGTGGGTCATCTAAATCAAAATGCAGAAAGAATAGATAAACAACACAACCCCCACCCCCCACAAGGGTTTCCAACCACTTTACAAATGTTAATTTTCACAACTCCCCTATGAGGGAAGTAAGTATGACTTTTTCCATATTGCAGATGGGGAAACTGAGGCACAGATCAATAACTTGGTCAAAGTGAAACAAAACAGGGATAGATCTCAGGATTCTCAGTCCTTATACTTCAGGGATTTAGAACACACCAGCATAACTTAGGTTATTTTTGTAGGGGGAAAAGCAATGTGATACTACTATTGTTTATCTGGGAAAATATCAGCAAATGGTTCACCGTAAGCACGCATGAATGCGTCACCATTCAGAGCATAGTTCAGTTGAGTCTGTGACTACTCTGCTGGTTAGTGTCAGGTGTAAAATTGTTCAGGAAACAGTGAGAAACAACATCAGTAATGGCCAAGACAATTGGGTTGGCTTTGAATGAAAGTCTTAAAGCCAAAGTCATTCTGAGTGACAAATGTTCCTAAATGTATGACTGTCTCATTAACTAGTTATGGCAGAAGATCCCTTGGGTGAAATGACTTTGCATCCTGGGACCAAAAATAGAATGCAGAAAAGAAATGCTGCTATAGATGCTGCTCCACAGAACAATAGTAGTTGTCACCCATGAAGAAGTGCTGGCGATGGTTGGGAAGACAAAGGGAGCAGTTACCTAGCGGAGGACAGTATGTCTGATTTTTTTTTTTTTAATTATCATTTTCATGAACAAGCCTTGGAATCAAAAGGACATATACTAAGAATAGGGGTGACACAGTTTAAGGAGCAGTATGAAGGTCTATTGTGGAAATATATTATGGGACATAACTTCAGCTGGTAACTTAGGTGAAGCTGCCAGTCTACACCAGCTGAGAATCTGGCCCATATCATTCAGCAATGAACAGTTTCCTCTTCAGTGTAGTGCTGTTTGCGTTAGTTGTGATTGACTTTAAAAGTAATTCAGTAATTATTCAGAAAAGCAATATATTTTTTCACACCTATATTTCAACAAATGGCTTCACTGGATTCCTAACTTCCTTCACAACCTATTTCTCCCAGTAAATAGAAATCACCTTTTGCTGTAATCTTGTTAAATCTCACAAGCTAGACAGGGTTGGACCTTGGATGGGAGACTTTCAAGGAATTGCCACATTCTACTAGAAGTAGGGGTACTATTTACAGCTGGACAAGTAATGGACTTTTCAGTTCACTGGCAATTAAATAGAAAAATTCAGACAAACTGAAATTTTTCAAAAAATTTTTGGCACATCAAAAAGCTGGGATACATTTTTAGTTGAGTCAAATAAATCATTTTGTTCATCCAGATGTGAATTTTTGTTTTGATTTCAGGCATTTTAACAAAAGCAAAAGGAGGACTAGGTTCACAGAATTGAGGTGAGGGAAAAGGAAGGGGTGGAACTCCCTTATTTTTAGCCCCATTGTTAGGGTATTCATCTGACAGAAGCAGGTTCAATTCCCCCTCTGCCTGATGTGGCAAAGGGATTTGAACCACCATCTTGCATCGAGCAGGACAGTGCCCTAGCCACTGAGCTATAGAATATTCTGAGATGGGTCACTCTCAATCAATCCTGTTGAAGCTGTTCAAGTTTGCATAAAAATAATTAAATAGTCATTAGAACAGGGACCTGAACTTGGGTCTCTCACATCCTAGGTGAGTGGCCTAACTACCATGTGAAATCATTCTCATTCTTTCCCTAGCTCAGTGACTATTCATTGTCATTCATTCAACACAAATTCGCAAATAGTTCTGAGATGAGAGTTGACCAAAATTGCAATTTTTTTTGACAAATATTTGGTGGTGTATAGGTTTTTTTGCCCAACACTCCTGTTAATAAACATGTGATGTTCTTCCCTCTGAGTCAACAATGAATCTATGTCTCATAGTGAAGGGACTGAAATTTGGATATGTCCAAATTCTGGGATATTGTGTATTTTATATATATATATATATTATATATATCCAAAATCAATGTAAAAAAATGACAGCATTAGACTGAGAAACAATTTTAAGGTCTGATATCACTGGACAACAAAGATTTTGCTTCCTGAATACTTTTGGATGTATCTTATGGATTTTGGGCTGCTGATTACAAAAAAATCACCATGAAATTTCCCTATAACATACCGTTCTTTTGAAATTGCCTCTATTTATTATTTCAATTCATAATTTAAGTCTATTAAAATGTTGCCCACAATGTAAGCTGAAAAGTTTTCTATTTTGTGTCCAAGCACGCCTGGGCATGCAGTGACACTGCACCTACTGCAGGCCACACAACATGCAATGGGAATGCCAAGGCTTAGGCAAGGCGGATGCTGGCAGGACAGGTTTTAGAAATGCTATAAAAGCATTTCGCACACACCGTTCTATGCATTGCGTTTATATCAGTTTGCATTCATGATGATGCGCATGTTCTATGCGCATAGCATATTATGTGTACTCACAATAATAAAGCAATTGTATTTTCAGGAGGATTTGTGATAGCAAAATGTCTCGCCAATGTCACAACAGCCACGATACGTTTCTTGGCAACTACAGAGCACCAAACTATGTGCAGCTGGTTGACAACATGCTTCAAGCATAGAAAACCATGAAGTGCAACATGTCACTAAAGATTTATTTTCTGCATTCACATTCAGACTTCTTCTCTGCAAATCTCAGTGCAGTCAATGACGAGCATGGTGAAAGGTTTCACCAGGACATTGTGATCATGGAAAAACGGTATCAGGGCAACTGGAATCCATCAATGCTGGCCAATTATCATTGGACGCTTAGGCGAGAAGCCTCAGACACTGAGTACAAATAAAAGTCATCAACAAAACATTTTTAGCTCAGTTGAACTATTGTAAAGCATCAGCACCATTATGCAATTAAACACATTGCATTCAATAAAGTTAATTTCTTGTTTCTCCAGATTCCTACGTGATACAAGTAGTCTGAAATTATATTTGTGTTCAGCTTCAAGCAGTCTAGCATAATCAAAAGAGATTTCTGAGGAAGCAACATTTTTGAAAAAAATTGTTGACCAGTGTATTTAATGAAACACCAGCACAGGGGGAAAAAGGCTTGTTGCAACACTGAACCACCAACATTCCCCAATGGTATAAAGAATTTTTATTACTGTCAGGTTGAGAAATATTAGACCTTAATGTGTCATTCAGATTACCACCATGATTTTCTTCACCTGCTTGTCAAAACTGACATGAATGTAGCAGCCACTATTTTGAGAATTTCTACATGTGGAAAAATTAATGCCTTTATATCATTTGAAAACAAATGGAAGCCAGCTTTCAATCTGTGTCCAGGATTAATCTCCAGTTCTATCAGTCAATGAGGCATCAGATGCTAAAAAACAGGTGGGTAAATGTATGAGTAATGCAAAGCTGCTTATAGTTCACAGACCAGTATACATGCTTTCAGAAACAGTCAACATTTCCAAGAACTGGTCTTGGATCAATGATCAGAAAGAAAAATAATCATCCCTGTGGTGCTAAAGGGCACTGGTGTTAGAGGTGTTTTTAGAAGAGACAGAAAACCAAGATCCTGATCACTTGTGGTCATTAAAGGTCCCATGACAATCTTCCTAACAGTAGTGTGTCCAGCATCTTGGCTAAAATTTTAATTTGAATAGTTCCCATCTCTTCAGCCTACCCAAACCCCCCTCTTCACTTCCTGTCCCAAATTTTATTTAACGTAACTGTTGTGATTCTCAAAAAGTTGCCATGTCTGTTCATAGTGGATGAAAAGATCTTTATACAGTTTGTTCAACTGTTAAGATCTTTTGGATCCTTTGGGAAGAATGGTACTAAAAACAAAACAAAACAAAAAAAACCTCTATACGATTATCATAGCAAGTTAAACTCTAGGTTTCAGTCTGTTAAGAAAACAGTGCAATTTCTTCTGATATTAAAGGACATTTTTCAAAGGATGTCTAAACTTGTGCCTGCCACAATAACTATTTGTTACAAATCATGTAATTTAACAGCTATCTACAGAATTTGCACACACAACTGCTATAACACAAAACTTACAGGTGCAATTTTACAGATAGTGCTGAGGCCCTTTGAAAACATGGCCCTTAATAACAAGGGTTTGTCCTAAAGCCTTGGGAGCAGATCCTCAGCTTGTGTAAATTCTCACAGCTCCATTAAGATTGACTTCAATGCTGTTATAACAATATATACCACAGAAGGATTTGTCTCCCATTATATCTAGTGTAAGAAAACAAACTTAAAAAAAGGCAATGCTTTCTATATATAGCATAATGAAGCAACAACAAGCAAATGCTTGGTAAATTCACCTCTAAAATTGCAGAAACTTACAAAGAGCTCTATTAATAGTTCTAAATTTCCCCTCCCTTATTCTTCATTCTCTTCCTTTAAATCTAGAGTCTTAAGACTGGTTTCTACTGTGCAATGTGTCCATGCTCCATTGACTTCAGTAGAATCTTGCTAAGTAATAACAGCAGAAAATTTAGTCTTTCGTCAACATGTAAGAGTTATTGGCAATTGTTTACTAATTAAGTCTAAAGCCTAATGAATCATATTTGCATGACAAAATGCTATAAAGGTAATTTGCTCTTTCCTTGATGTTTTATAAACTTCTATGCCATCCTATAAAACAATTCTACAAGTGTTACCACAGTAGGGAACCAACTATAATTATTTATCAAGAACTTCAGGCTTTCACCAGCACTGGTGCAATATTTATGTGAACAAAGACAAAACCCATTAGAAAATAATAGCATTGTCCTGATGAACTGGACAGGTATGTGTTGAATTATCAATGGTCACCTAGAACGGTGGTAATCAAATTTTGGTAGATTGCCCTAATTTCCTATGAGATGTTAAACATCCTCCGTTCCTACTAGAGCAAATGGAAATAAAGAATGCTCTATATAAGCTCCAGGGAACAGCATTTCACAGGATTGGGCCTTAAACTCTTGTCTTTTCATCAGTTAGCACACACTTCCTGCTATTCAACTGTACACACACTAACACACTTTTAATCAGGAGTCTAGAGCAGTCCTAGCTCCACAGTGGTTAAGAATGTTGACAGTACTACCAAGCATGGGGGTGGGGGGAGAGGCAGGCAAGGGAAGAGGACTAAAGAACACAATGAAAATCTGTGAGTGGGCAGCGTCAGTTCTGAACGCTTAGTCGAGAGAAAAGTAATAACATTGATTCTAGAAGTATATTTGCTGTTTTAATTAAATCAAGTTCTGAGAGTTCTGTGTAAAAATTAGCTCTACAGGTACACAAATTAGCTGAATTGGTACAAGTTGAATTGACATAAGTGCATAAATCCAATTTGTAAATAGCGCTTCATACCAAAGGCAATAGAAGGCTAATTTTTTTTGTAGAATAATTCCGCTAATAAGTATCCCTATTATAAATATTATAAAATTGAAGAAAATAAAACCCAAACTGCCCGTTATGACTGGCTGCCCCTTCTGCATTGGATAGCCCTACAGAGAGGGTTCCATCCATACCCAGCTTTCAGGGAATACTGTCTGGCCTATAACTCAGTAGAAAGGTAACTCTCAGATTCTGCAAAGACACATCTGCAAGGAAGAGTTTAAAGCTTTTGAAACAGAGTTTGAAGCAAGAATGACCTTCCATCTTTAACAATACATTTTAATCTTGCTGCAAATGTAAATTACAAATCATTATGTAGCGTTACCAGTCTTTTGAGGTAACTGTGTTCACACACATCTATACGCTCTATGTAAAGTATTACCCTAAACCGCAGGATTATTTAAATGGGGTTGTTAAATCCCTATTACAGTACACTGACTTTCAAAGAAGTGTTAATATTAATTTATTTTTCACATCAATTCCCCTATTACTGAGAATAAAGGAAGGAGACAAAATAAAACTTACATCCCCAGCCCCCATTATGCTTCTCCCTCTGGCTCCTTCGTCCAGCAAAGGTTTCCTGTGAAAGAGCACATCAGCACAGCATGGCAGAGACTAATAACAGTGACAAGAAGTGAATTTTAATAGCAAAAGAGATTGTCAGAGCATGAAACTCAAATAGGCCATAACTACACTCAGGATTTTTCTTCACTCTGCAGATGTGTCCTCACCTACCAATGATGACAACATTCAGGTTGCAAAGATAAATTCCAATTCCTCAATATTGTCATAGGACAGTGTATATAAGGGGAAGTTGTTATAGAGAGGTCAGTTACAAGTCTACACTCCTTCACACACATAGGACCACCATCACAAGGGGAGAAATAAGTACATTGACTTGGGCTCAGCATGGTCTCAGAAAAGTGTGGCAAGACTGGGTGGATATATTCAGTGACTCAGATTCAAAGCCATTAAAGCAAGAAGGGATCATCATGATCATCTAGTCTGACCTTCTGTACATTACAGGCTACAGAATCTCGCCCACTCACTCCTGCAATAGCCCCATAACCTCTGGCTGAGTAACTGAAGTCCTCAAATCATGACTCAAAGATGTCAGATTACAGAAAATCCACCATTGGTTACTCTAGTTCAAACCAGCAAGTGATCCATGCCCCATGCTGCAGAAGACGACAAAAACAAAACAAAAACAAAGTAGTTTGCCATCTGACCGCAGTGAAAATTTCTTTCTGACCCCAAATATGATGATTAGTTAGACCTCGAGCACCCAGCAGCCAGTCACCTAGGAAAGAATTCTCTGTAGTAACTCAGAGCCCTCCCTATATAGTGTCCCATCTCCAGCTGTTGAAGATATTGACTAATAGCAAACATGGAAGGGCCACATACCACTGTAGGCAACCTCATCATACCATCTGCTCCATAAACTTATCAAGCTCAGGCCTGGTCTACACTACAGAGTTAGGTCAACAAAGCAGCTTACCTTGACCTAACTCAGTCAACATCTATACTACAATGATGCTCCCGCTGACGTAAGTTGCCCACTACATCAGCTTAACTCTATCTCCGTGAGAGGCATAGCACTTAGGTGGTTGTAGTTAGGGCACTGCAGTGTCCTTGGAGACACTGCGTTACTTACATTGGCTGTCTGCTGTCAGCCCTGGGAGGTGGGGGATGGCTAGGGATCTCCCAACACAGGGCTGACAGCTGAAGCCAGAGTCCAAATAGTAAATAGCAGCAGCCATGAAACCGACAAGAATGTCAGTTTCACTGCAGATATGCTCCCTGATATGAAACTGAGCCCAGCATCCAGCTCACAGCTTGGGCTGTCAGTGCCTCACAATGCCTCACTTTAGTCAGCATGGCACCACTGGAAGGAGGGTCATGTGGACACCAACAGCTGATTTAATTGCTGCAATAACTATAGGTCAACCTTATGGGCACAGGGACAGAGAAGGCCAGCACTGGATCAAATTCCTGGGGGGCTGGAAATTGGGCCCAGGCTTTGGGCATGAATTGTCCTCCATGGGACCCCTATCTTGGGCTAAAAAGGCCACGTACTACACAAGCAATGATCATGCGCTGATCACAGCAGCTTCCTAGCCTTGGAGTTGGGGGGGTAAGGGGGAAGTAAATGCTGAAGCAGGGCAAAATGACCTGACCGACAGGTATGTTGGTAACAGGGTTATGATATGGGCAGGCCATGCCCCCCCTTCTATTCCTCCCCTCACCATCTGAACAAAGAGGGTGATAAGTGCTTTCTCAGACAGCATGCCTGTTAGAGAAAGCTCAGGGTATCTCCCCCGTTCTTCCCTTGCAAATGGTTCGTTAAGGAAATTTATGGTCATTCCTGCTGTCAAGATAGCCAAATTTACAGTGAAAATGCATATGCTACACAGGTTAAGTGGTAAATAATAAACAGGGGCGGGTATAATGATATGCCTCCCATAGCCATTATTATTAATTTTATAACCATTTATATCCTCAAATCGGGGTTTTATGGAGTGTTGTAGAAGTGTGTGTATTTACAAATTATTTTAAATAAAAAGTTGTAAAGTAGTGAACTCGGGGCTCACGTTGTTGGTTGTGAGGTGAAGGAAAATGAGCGGACTAGAGGCTCTAACCATAAACACTCCTTATCACTCCATCAGGCTCAATTTGTCTTCAGTCGACCCTGCAACAAACCTAATTTAAGTCAATCTAATTTTGTAGGGTATACAAGCCCCAAGCATCAAAACAAGGTAGGTTTTTTTGCCTCCACTACCCCCTTGGAAGGCTGTTCCAGAACTTCACTCCTCTGATGACTGGAAACCTTTGTCTAATTTCAAGCCTAAACTGTTGATGGCCAGTTTGCATTCATTTGTTCCTGTGCCATAATTGATTCTTAAATTAAGTGACTCCTCTCCCTCCCTGATGTATTTTTAAAGAGAGCAATCATTTCTCTCCTCAGCATTTGTTTCGTTAGGCTAAACAAGCCAAGCTCCTTAAGTCTCCTTTAACTGTAAGGCAGGTTCTCCATTCCTCTGAACATTCTAATAGCCTTTCTCTGCACCTGTTCCAGTCTGAATTCATCTTTCCTAAACACTGGAGATGAGAATTGCTCAGTCTTCCAGATGAGGTCTCACAGTGCCTCATGTAGATGTAATAGCACTTCCCTATCTCTACTGAAAATACCTGGCCAGATGCATCCTAGGATTGCATTAGCATTTTTCAAGGCCACATCACATTGGCAGCTCATAATCATAATTGACCAGTACACCCAGGTCTTTCTCTTCTTCTGTCACTTCCTACTGATATATCCCTAGCTTATAGCAAAACCTCTTGTTGTTAGTCCCTACGTGTGTGAATCTTGCATTTTGCACTATAAAATTTCATCCCATTTCTATTACTCGTTTTCAAGGTTGTCCAAATCTTTTTGTAAAATATTCTGGTTCTTCTCCATGTTGGCAGTATCTCCCAACTTTCTGTCACTTGCAAATCTTGCTTACACAGTCTGACATTTTGTGCCAAGGTCATTAATGAAAATATTAAAGAAGACTTGTCCCAAGACTGATCTTTGAGGATATCTACTAGAAACCTCCCTCCCACCTAACAGTTAACATGACCCATTATAGTTTCCCCTTCCACGAGTTCCTTACCCATCTTTTTATTCTTGTATTAATCCCCATCTTCTCCAATTTAATTAATGATTTATCACGTGGCATTACATCAAATGCTTTACCGAAATCCAGATAGAAAATACAGCAGACCAAATCTTTCTCTAGAAAATCAGTTATCTTCTCAAAGAATGAGATCCGGTTGGTCTGTACATCAATGTAAGGAACCTGAGTAACAAAGTGGAGGATCTAGAACTGGATCCCCCGTCACATAGGTTATTCCATCAAAAGCATAATCTCTCATATAGAAAACGTATGATACGTAAATAGAACTGTTTGCGAAAAGATTTCTCTTCAAAGTTTCCCAAGAGGCTCCAAGAGCTCTTTCACAAACACTGCTATCACAGGTTTCACCAGTGTTTAACATTTCTCTGTTGAATTAGCATCTATTGTGAAGGTAATGTCCTATATAAGAAAGAACAATTCTGTACAGACATTATTTGTGGATCTCTTTTCAGATTATCCCTTTAAAATTAACTGAGTAAACCATCATCTGTATTTCAACAAAAATATTATGTATATTTCTGAACTTGCAATCAATTTGCAAATAGCCAGCTGTTTTGCTGACTTCTATGACAGAAAGCTAAATAAGAAATTACAGAACAGCACAATAAATTTTTTTCAATATAGGACTGTATCATGAAAGCATAAGAAAAATACTCAGAAGATTTATGAAGTATTCTTTTTTTCAGTTAAAGGAGAAGACACATATGTTGTATATTAAGCTTTCCAGCTTGTGGAATGATAATAGAGGGACTAACACTAGGTCTATGCATTACTGAAGTCCAGAATGGGTGTTGCAGAGCACATTCACCCAGTCTCCAGTAGGGGGAGCAGGGTATAGGCCCCATGGCCACGCAGCTACATCTGACTGGCTACCCTCAGTGCAGAGTAGCTTAGTAGCCAGAGTCAATAGCTGTTCCGTGCTGGGTGGCCTAAGGACACAAGTCAATAGGGCCTCCCCACCTTTGAGGTAGCATAGCTTGATGGCTGGAGTCCACTGCAGCAGCCTTCAGGGCAGCACAGCCTAATGGCCAGTCAATGTCAGCCCTTATGTTCAGGGCTAGGCAGCCTAGAGGCCAACGCGAGTGGGGCCACCTGTGCCTTCAAGGCACTATGGCCTCATGGCCAGAGTTACTCAATCAACCCCAGTCTTCAGTATAGTGTGGCCTTGTGCCCAGACTGGAAAGGGCTGCCACCTAGGGGTGGCTGGGGTATGGGACTCGGCCCCTCCCTGCTCTACTGGGTCCCAGCCCTGAGCCCTGCTGACACAGTGACACTTATGGGTCACTGATAGGGCTCCTTCTTCACAGGCCAAATAGGTAACCCTCCTCTTCGGCCACTTTCTCCCCCCATTCCTGAAGCCTCTGCCCAGGCATCTTCAGGTTCTCTGGCTCCTTCGGTGGGCATAGCAACCTGTGAGTCTGG
Organism: Mesoclemmys tuberculata; assembly: GCA_007922155.1. Lineage (NCBI taxonomy): Eukaryota > Metazoa > Chordata > Testudines > Chelidae > Mesoclemmys > Mesoclemmys tuberculata. The sequence continues at coordinate 110,907,717 of ML675616.1, read as the reverse complement.
CTTCCCTGGGGCACCTGTGGACTTCTCTGGCTAAAGCCTCCACCCCACCTCCTTCCTCCTCATTGGCCCAACCAGAGTGAGGTGGGCTGCTCCCCTTTATACTGAAGCAGCTGTTAGAGCATGCCCAGCAGGAGCAAAAGGGTGTGGCTTCTGCTGCCAGGAGTATTGGCTTAACCCCTTCATTGCCAGTACAGGGCCTTTACACCCCTTTACAATGGGATGTAGCGTGTATCACTCTTCACAAGGAGTGACTTTCACTCTCCCAGGAAGCAATGTTAGGGGTTAGGACAGGAGGGCACTGTGAGATAGGGCTCATGAGTTCCATGCCTGGCTCAGTCACTTATCCCCGTGTGACACTGTGTAAGTGAATCAAGCTCTCAGCGTATGCCAACACATTCTGTGGGACAGGTCTCACAGCCCAGGTCACCAGACTCAGGCTCATGCTATGGCGTTAAAAACAGACGTTGTGGACTGGGCTGCTTCTCAGACTCTGAACCCATCCCCCTCTGGAGCTGTCAGAGCCTGTGCTCCAGCCCGAGCCCACACCCACATCGCTGCAACTATTTTTAGCACTGTGGCACAAGCATGGAGACTGCTGCTGATGGTGTAGTTGTACCTTCAGCATCCTTTTTTAGTGTTTTTAATGGACCAGATCCTTAGCTGGCATAAAGCAGAATGCCTCCGGGGAATTGTGCCAATTTATACCCATAGGCAGTTTGGTCCAATAAGTGGAATAGGCTCACGGAGCAGCAGTGGCAGGAGATGATGGATCTTTCACAAAAACATTCCAAAGGCTCCTGCACTGTCACCTCGGTAAGTTTTATCTAATCATGAAAAATAAAAACATGACCGCTGAACAGGTCGCAGCTGAACCTTGTAGGACTGCAGTTTGGTTTAGCTAACTGTACAAATTGCTTTGAGATCCTTGGGTGAGAGATGCTAGAAAAGTTCAAAGTATCATTTATTGATCATCTTGGCCAAGGAAAATTGTAGGTTAATTTCAAAACGTTTTAGTATTATGTAAGTAAGAACAGCACTTTCAGGGGATTGATGGCACTGACTAAAACAAAGTGCTGATTTGTACCAGCCACCCACAAACTGTGAGATTCTCCCCAACAGGAAACTAAGAAGAGGCATACAGTTGCTGACCAGAGCATTACAAACATATTATGGAATAGAACTGGTCCAAAAAAATGGAATTTCTGTCCCATGGGAAATTCCAACATCTGGAAATCTAGTTTTGTTCCAAATTGAAATGAAAAATGTCAATTTTTGTGAAACAAAGTATTTAATTTTGATAGAAGGTCAAAACATTTTATTTTGACTATCGCTTCAAATTTTATGTAGACTATTCAATTATAGTAAGCTACCATAACATAATAGTTGAAATTATAACACTGAAAGAAAACATTTTATAAGGACAAAACAAAAAACATTTGGTCTTACTAAAATGTTTCAATGGATTTCCTGTTGAAAACTTTGACAAAAATCGATACGCACTTTAATTTTGTGTTGTGTGTGTGAGCGTTTTGCAACAGAAAATTGCTTTGCTGGAAAAACTTGTAACCAGCTATATTAAGCTGCAATGTAAAAAGTTCTAGTTGCTGTATTTTTGAGGACAGCTCTCTAATTGGTTTAAGTTGACATAGCTCCATTGACTTTAGGTAAGAATGTGCTCCTTTCCTCCTATGTACACATCCAATATGCATTTATTGGCAAAAAGTTAGATCATTTCAGCAGTCTTCCACCAAGAAATATTATTTTAAAACTGAATAAATAAAATAAGTAATCAAAATAAGGCAGATGCTTATAGTAGGATTTTCCCTCTCTATTCCCATGATTTACTATAAAAAAAAACCTTGATTACTTTATGCAATTCCCCAAGTATGCACAATGTTTATCAGCAACATTTTCATTACTTCAATTTCATTCTAATCAATAAAAACACAGATGGTTCTTAAAAGCAGCATCTTGTCTATGATGCTTCCCATCTATCTTCATCATGTGCTCTGCAGACACTTAACAGCATTATTCTCTCAATGCCAACTTTATAGGAACTGGGTTGCTGTGTGGCATAATGCTGAGCATTTTGAAGTCTATGCTATCACTTTATTAACAGCAGAACTGTTGTGTATTTCATTTTTAAAAAGTTACCACTAGTGATAATCACCATGTATCTAAAACCTATTAGTGTATTTGATAGGTCAGTTCATACAAACCATTTATTAGAGTCTATGAATATATAGCAGGGACCCTTTAGCTAGCTGAGCTTGCCAGCACTGAAATATTATTAAATCTAATTAAAATGCTTGAAGTACAGTGGGTATAATGGATTGAGCCAGCCAGGGAAGGAAAATTCTACGAATGGTTCTTACCACTGCAGGTTGAATATAATGTAGTGCAGGCAAGATGCAAAGGAGAGGTGCCTCTGACATGTCTTCGGCTGCATGACTGCTATATATAGAAACCTGTGTGCCAGGTATTTAAATGAGGCTCTCAGGCCCCCCTGTAGCATTAAACTAGTGAGGGAGATCCTCAGGACCCAGTCATGATAAGTACATGCACACAGGCAGAGACAGCCTCCTGTTTAAACAGGTTACACACAATGCCTTTTGGCCATTATGGGTAGCACATGGCTCCATGAATGCTGACATTCCCAGTCTTAGACAGAAAACAATATGGACTCTGTAGAAGAACACACACACACTAAATATAAAAAAGTACACAACATGAATGCTGAAATTTATGAGGGCTCTTTCTTCAGCTCCAAGCCATTGAGAATGTCTAATGGCTAACATGAGTGATAAGAACTCCTGTTATACCTCGTACAATGTTCAGAACCATTCAGGTTTTAGTCATAGGTGTTACATCCCCAATTGCCTACGCAGAGGCTTTTTTAAAAGATGTTTCTGCACCAGCCATTTCTGAGTACACTGAGGCCCCTCAGCACCCACTTTGACAACACCAAGTACGTCAGCCAGAAAGTGCACTTTTAGAAATGCGAATGCCATGTGATGCAAACTAGGCTCTATTCCCAGCTCCGTCACTGACTCACTGTACATCCTTCAGCAAGTCACTATTCTGCACCTTGCTATTCCCCACCCAGGCGTGTCAAATGGGGATGAAGATACTCACCCTCCTTTGTGTAGCCCTTTGTGCTCCTTGGCTGGAAATGGATGTATCAGTGCCAAGTTGTTTTTAATATGTATCCTACCTAACTTGACAACTCTGGGATCCCCAATCTGTGGGCTCCATTTCAACACCTACCATGCTGTCCTGAGGATCAATGGTGGTGCCTTGAGTCCTCAGAACACCAACACTGTTGTCTGGGAACAAAGCAGAGCAACTACTAACGTAAGATTGGACCTCTGAGAGACACTGATCATTTTGCAATACTGATATCAATATTATAAATTACAATGAATCTTACAAAATATGTTATATCAGTTACCATTGGAAAGGTTATAAGTTGCTAAGTGTAATAACATTGTTTATATGCATGTATCTGTTTCGTATTATGAGTTCTAAATACGTATGGTATATTTGTATTTCAAACTTGGGCTGTGTTCCTGGGTGACATCCCAGACAGGATGGCAGCAGCACTAAGCCTGTTTAATGGCCCATCAAGGGAACTCACAGGTACAATGAATCCAGTGAAAGAACCCAAGGGCTACACCTTAACCGAGTCACCAGGACAGGCAAGAACACGCCTATGGACAGGGGACTCTGAGGCTTTTCCATGCCATGTGCTGTGTTTGGGACAAGTCACATGGCAGAGACACAAAAAGCTGAGGCACCATCTCCACCTTATTTTTCATTCCTGCTTCCAACCTCTGGATCAATTCATCTACAACTGAAGCTGTAAAAGAAAGGACTGAGCCCCATCCAGGTACTGGATATACACAACAGAGGAACTGTACAAGCTTGCAAATGGCACCATTCTGCTGAGAATCTGATATATATGGACTTTGAAGTCATTTGTATGGATCTGATTGCTTTGATCATTTAACATCTCTCATCTTGTTTGCTTCTTTCCTTTTATAATAAATCTTTAGTTTTAGTTACTAAAGCATTGGCTGGCAGCGTGGTATTTTGGGTAAGATCCAAGTTTACATTGATCTGGTAACATGGCTGACCCTTTAGGGACCAGGAGAACATTTTGGCAAAGGGAATAGAGTTTTAAATAACTTATCTCTTTACTGGACCCAGTTGCTGATTGGGAGCCAGAGACCAAAATGCAGTAAGAGGGACTGTGTATTTTTTGTTGTAGCTTCTTGGTAACCACTGTGGGAAATGAGGAACAAGTATTTGTTACTGGTCAGGGAATATAACTTCCGTGTTGCCCACCAGTTCCGGGAGAATCAGCTTTCCTTTTGCAGCCTACCCTGACCTTGGCATTTTTCAGGCAGGCTACCCTAGGCAGACAGGTCACACTCCAATTACCCTTACAAAAACAAAGCAAATTAATCTGACACCCAAACAGTCACATACCAAATATATATATATAGTCCCTGCTGATCCATCTGCACAACCTGCCACATGTCAGCTGTTTTACTAAAGGTGAGATGGGAATTGGAAGTGGAGAATCCTTTAGCTTAGAATCAACTTTAAAAAAAAAAAACAAACAAACACAAAACACACCACCCCACATTCTCAAGTATTCCTTTCATTTCCACAACATTCCTTTAGCTCCTCCTCTTAATTTTTTTCTTAAATAGTTCTAACTACAAAACATCAGATTAGCAGACGGTGAAACTGACTGAAAACTATGGACTGACACAAACCCTCTTCATTAGCAAACAAATTAGCATCCATCTGAGACTGACTGCATCAGGAGTTCTGGACTGGAGTCAAGTGTGGGAGGTAAAAAGATCTTGACATCAACAGCCAAATCACTGGCACATTGCTTGTCATGTTGCCAATGAAAGAGCCAAACTGATATAGCAGTTAAAGAGAAGTAAGGGATTCTACTACACCCATTAGATGCAAAAAGGCAAAGAAAGAGACATCTAACTTTTACTGCCTTTTTTTTTAAGCAATTCTGTAAGACAGAAAGGGGGGTGTGAGTGTAGAAGGAGAGAAAATTCTAAGGATATTGAGCGCTTCTAGTAATGTTTAATGTAAGAAAAAACATTTCAGCAAAATCCCTGGATCCCAGAACCAGGGATAAAGGGAAATTTAATTGTTAAACTTATTAGTGAAAGTGTGTTAGTCTTTTTTCCCCCTCTAATTTTGCTCCTTTGAGGATATTAGTAACAGAACAAACTTATAGCAGGTATCCTTATAGAAAGAACTAGATTGTATCTGCCTTTCTTTTCTTCAACTGGATGCAAAGTATAAGTCACGGGATGTGTTGCAAACAAATTTTTCTGTCTCTTCTTGTCAGTCATGATAAAGTCTTTCCACGTACAATTCCACCATTAAGCCACATGTCAGTCAAGTATAGCATACAGCCTACATCATTATGGACTCTATCTGGACCTGGTGTAAAAGGCTTCCCCACCACTGACTTCAAGTGATTTGTCTTTGCTCACACCAGTTCTGAATAGGGGTTTTTGTCCTTGGAGCCCAAAGGGAAATCGTGTGCTACAGTTTCTTGCTTGGTTGTGAGAAGTAATAAGGCCAGATGTGTACGGGTATGCAGGTGCCTAACTCCCATCAAAACCATTGTCGCACCTATGTGCCTAGCAGAATCTTCAGAAGCATCTGCCGGCATCTTTAAAAACTTCGACTGGAAGGGCATGTGCTCATACTGCCCCAGAGTCCCCAGTTCAACAAGGTTCTTAAGGAGCTTCAGTGGGGCAATTTACATGCTTAAAGTTAGACATGTGCTTAAGTATCTTGATGTGATCTTGATCTTTAGTGGCCCAGTAATGTGTTATGTGGGAACTGCAGAGTTTGGGTGCTTAGCAGAGCTGAAAATTGCAGTGAACTAGTTATTCAGCACACAGCCTCCTTTCTTGTTTTTCTAAAACAGCCTTAGACTTCTACAGACATTTGCTATTCAAAAGCTTTTGAAAATGGTATACATTTCAGCCTATGGATTAGTTCATTAACTATTCCCTTTGACGCTTGTATGGAGTCGTCTCTATGCATCATTCACAATTCACACTGTATGGCTGCTCACAAGTCACTGGGCATTATTTCTGCTCCTAAATCCATACAGAGCTTTCAGAATAGCTTAGTGAGTACTTCTGGTGTGAAGACTCTTGGAAATAATTATTTGCACAAATATTTGCCTGTGAATATATTTTTGCACAAGCATGAGCCACACTTACTCTTTCTGCAAACCTTCTTACAGACAAAATTTCCCCTGATAAATGTTCATGCAAAGTAAGTGAAATTTGAGGCAAAATCATTCTGAGGAGGGGGAAGGAGGGGGCAGGAAGGGGGTTTGCAAACAAATGGGACTTAGTACATTTTTGTAATATTTGTACAGTTCTAATGGAAAGCTCCATGGCCTGCCCATCATCATGATGGCATGGAAGAGTGGTGCACAGGAAGCATGGTCAATCCCAGAAGGAGGGATAGTGGGCGATTGGAAATGCCTCTAGCAAATCTCCTGTCTTTAGGTGACCCATGAAAGCTTAAACACCCTCATCGAGAAGGATAGATTACTCTGTGTCATTAGCAGAAAACAAAGGAAAAGTTTAGTCAAAGCAAATGTTATCTAATCCAATAGCTCATTGTACTTTTGCATGTCTTGGAATAATAATAAATTGTTACAACTCTTAACCCTATTTATAACTATGATTGTAGCATTTTAGATGTTAAAATAGGAGTCAGAAGGAAAATGGAGAAGAGGAGTGCAACCACACTAATTCTTCATTAAACTTCTTCCCCCACTTTACGCTTTGTGGTGGATTTGTTTGATTGTTTAAATTCCTTTAGCTGGAAAATAATGTGATAAGACTTTCCACCATTCTTCACTTGTTCTTTTCAATTGCCTGTCCAAAAATGATTTTCCTAATTTCTGAACATTTATTTCATCCAAAGGGATTTTATGTCTTAACCAGTGATGATAAAAAAAAAGAATTAAATTGCATTGTGCTTCATGAACACAGAGAAGAAACCCATTAAAGATTAAAATCTGCTTGCAATCCATCAAACTGCATTCTAGACAATGCTGAATTAAGATTATAGACATTTGGGATAGGTCTCTCGCTACTTAATTCACAAAGTGCCACTTTTTAGTGGTCTTTCAAAAGCAGTCAGCCCAATTCAGTTCCTAGGAGAAGAGATTGAAGACTGTGCCAATGGTTAGGGCACACACCCAGCACTTAGGAGACTCAGGTTCAATTTTTCTGCTTCCACACAGACTTCCTGTGTTACAATGGGCAAGTCATAGAGCCCTTGTCTACATGAACAGTGTATTTGTGGCATGAATCTACTCCACACTGGCCTGCTGCAGACCAACTGTCTGTGTAGACTCTGCTGAGGCACATTAATGCAAATGCTCACCAGCAGGGTCCATGTGGATAGTTTGTCCCTGGCAGACTAGTATGGGGTAGATTCACCTCCCCCCCCAAGCTTTCCATGAACTAATTCTTAATGTAGACAAGACCTTAGCCCAGGGAGAGCCAAACCGTGGCTCTTTTACAGTTAAAGTGTACCTCACAGAGCCCCCAACTCCCCTCCCCCCTTATTCTCTGACTACCAGATTGGGATGGGGAGTTCAGGGCTTCTGCCATCCAGTGGGGTGATGGGCCCAGAGATTGCTGCCAAGCAAGGGCAGAGCAGGAGTGAGGGCTTCAGCCCCAGGGGGCACACCTGTTGGGGATCAGGGCTTCAACCCCACAGTGAAGTGATGGGGTTAGAGACTTCTGCTTTGTAGGAGGCATCTGCTGGGCCTCTGGGCTTCCACCCTGTGTCAGGGTAATAGTGAGGTTTCTGCCACATGGGGTGCACATGCTATGCCCCAAGCCCCCCCACCATGCTGAAGCCCAAAGGTCCAGCAGCTCTTGAGCTTCTGAAGATTGTTGTATGTGGCACCAAGACTCAGTATGTTTAGCCACCCCTGTTTTAGTCTTTCTGTACTTCAGTGCCCCATCTGTAAAGTGGGGAAAACACTGCCTTACCTCCCGTGTGCTGGGAGGATAAATGCAGTAAAGGTTATGAGGTGCTCATATACTACAGTATCTGGTGTCACAGAAGTACATAAAAGAAGATAGCAACTTACATCATAAAAGTTACCACAACCACCTTCTTTGTTGGCACCCTCAGCTTTGAAGCATATCACACCACCATTACCCAGTCCAACTCTGGCTAGCCATTGCTTCAGTTTCTTCCTCTTCAGCTCCCCAGTAGCTTCAACATAGGCTTTCATGGGACAAGAAACACCCATCCAGGGGTCTGGATTTAACAAGATTCCAAAAGAAACACAAGAACTCTCACTCAACCTTCCTAGCTGGCTCCTGTTCCCTGCAGGCTTGCAATCCCAAGGCCCTCTGCCTAGGAGCTAGGAAGAGATCCTCTGGGTAGAGCAACTTATTCAGCTTTCCTGCTCCTCTGAGTGTCTTTGCTCTTTATCAAACAGCAACCTCCCAGGGCTTCCTACCTGGAATCTGTCCTTTCTCCTTTGATTCTCCCCAGGCTTCTCCCCAGAAGGACTGATTTTAGCCGCTTGACTTGCCTGCTGTGTGAGATTCTTCATTATCTCCACCTGGTGAGTGGAGCTAAGTGGGACACAGCTGAGGCTGGATCCATCTCCCTTTAAACTGCCAGTCCTCACCCTATGAGAAAGCTAAAGAATGAATGGATAGGGAAACAATCAGATTCTGACCCCTTCAAAAAAAAAATGCATGGAGCATTGTGTGGTGGTTTGCATTGCCACTGCCCCTGCTAACCTTGCTGCTTTGGAAAGTAAAATTTCAGTTGAAAGTATAGTTTTTATTAAGATCATATCCCCTTTGTGACAAGCACAGACTGGTCCTGCCCTGAGCAGCTGGCACTCTAAACAGGTAAGCAAAAATTATGGAAGACAGGAAGTAATAACATCCTCATTTTACACATGGGAAAGTGAGGCACAAAGATCGGGGATTTGCCCAAATTCTCCCAGGCAATCCATGGCACAGCTGAGAATTGAACCCAGATCTACTAAAGGCCTGAATCACAAAACTATCTTTTCTCTCAGTCTGGCATGTTTCATCAGCACTAAATTCACTCCAATAAATAAATAAAAGTGAAAGAAAAGCAGCTGCTGATGAAAAAAAGCCTCACACTGCACTGTGACCAAGTTGATGAAGGAAGACTGAGCACAATCAGAATCAGAATGGACAATGAAAAGGGAATATCAACCAATAGCCTTTGAAGAATTTGAGGGGAAGTGTTTTCTTTCCACTTTATGAATCTCTCTCAAAAAGACTAACTTTACTCAGAGACTAGGTAATAGCCCAAAGTCCCTAAAGGAACTGGAAGGGGGATTCTGGGTCTGGAAAACAGAGAAAAAGGTTTAGTTTCAGTTTCAACAACAAAACACAAAAGCCTCCATCTGATGTAGCTCGACTACAGAAGCCCTGTTCAATCACCACAAAACAGAAGAGAAGGTTTGCAAAATAAACCAAAGCAAATAACCTCCATACCCTCCCTCCAACCACACACTCCCCCCATTCTGGTTAAAAAAAAAGTGAAAACAGAAAGCCAAAATCCACAATCTATTCATGACTGTCTGATTTTCAGATGAGATTAGAGTCCACCAAGTAGTTTAAAGCAGCAAAAATCCCGCCATGACAATAAAAAAGAAAATCTTTAACTTTCTATGTTTCAGCAAAATTGAAAAACCAGTAACATGTGATCTTATTATAACAAGCAACTGAGGACATTGGGATTTTTCAGATGAAAGGCTCATCATCCTAGAATCAAAATACACAATGAGGTATAGTCTTGCCTCATTTGCATCTGAAAGGTACAGTAAATTACACAAGAGACCATCTCACATGTATTCACGTGCTGCTGTTTACGTCTGCTGTTGAGAGCAGCCCAACCCATCAACATATTCTCAAATGCCCCCATATTTCCAATTTATCTTCTGGAAACCAAGGATATGGCAAGTGAGGAAAACAGCCCATTTTTACATTACAGGCTCTGATTGGCCAATGCTTTGACATCATTTCAAAATGTATTGCTTTAAGAGAAGATGACTTTTAAGAGTTACTACCACTCATTCATTCAAAGAAGGGAAATTACGCAGAATACCCAGCTCTTCCCAGAGGTCTCCAAATTTCATTGGCTGAAATTAATGGCACTCCACCAAGGATAAATTTGGGAGGCTATGATTCTGTAGAATAAAGGGTGGATGGAAGACATAGAAATCAAGAGTAGAAATAAAATCAGGGAGCATTTTTTCCATAGAAATAGAGGCAAGAAATGTGGGTTATGAACATGAAACCAAGAGTCCCTTTTAGATAACCTAATCCATCTTCATGGCAGTATAGGACACTTCTTTATTGTGTTACTAGCTTCCTGTTGACCAGTATGACAGGTGATGGTGTTTCCACCACTTCCATTGGCAGTCTATTCCACACACCCCCAAAAAATAAACTCAGAATTTGTTTTCCTGATATTAATATTAGATACTTGATTCTTTTTGCTCCATTTTTAGAACCATCTGCAAATGTGGAGATAGAAATATAGAGATGGGGAACTATATGCTTTGTGACTCTGTAAAAGATTATCCACCTCCTTTTCAGCTTTGATGTATTTTATAAACTGTATGATCTGTAGATTTATTTCCCACTGATTTTAATTTTCCCCACTATGCTTCAAATTAACCACAATTTAGATGGAAATATTTCATAGTGGAAACGTAGCTATGAATGGGCCACAAACTGAGGAGGGCTTTAAAGTTGCCTACTACTAATATACTGGTAACTATTACACATGCAGACTCAGAATTTCAATGGAGTCACAAGGTCTAAGGCACCTACCTGCAATTGAAAGTCAATGGGATTTGGGTGCCCAACCATTGAAAATTCAAGGCATACCACGTATTATCACTGATCTAGCAATGGCACTCAAAGCATGATATAGCCACATTTGCAGATGATACTAAAACTGGATGGGAAAGAATTTTTTTATTATATATGTAGAGCAAAGGTTCTATAGATCTGATTAGGGGTTGCTTCCTTACACTCCATGGAAACAGCAAAGTACTCAGCTTGGCTCTTCTCTGCAATACAACAGACATGACTAGATGTGAAAGCAAAGACAGCATATGACAAATAGAAAATCTGGCCTAAGTAGAGTTGTAATGAGTAGCTGCTCTATACCAAAAGAGGCCTTTATTCAGAAGGGACTTTGAATTTTTAACAGAGTACATTTTGAAAGAATGACAGGACCTCTGGAAAAGATCTGTAAGAAGATACAAGAAAATGTAAAGTGTTCAAACAGATTTAATGGCATTGTGTCTGTCATCTGCTTTTCTACTGCTGACTGTGTGATGAATTCAGTCAGAAGTAAAAAACTGCCAATTTGGAGGAACAAGGAAATGCAAAAAATAATCAATGTTAGGAAAAAAAAAGCCCTCAGAAAGGAACAATATGCCAGGTAACTTGTAGAAGGTAGATGGGAACATTTACAGAGAAGTTAAGGTGAATGCAATACAGATAGAGCTAACGCGAAGAACAAAATGAAGACTGCACTGCACACAAAGAGGGATAATAAGATGTTATTTCAAGTATATAAGATGAAAGAGGTCATCTGAAAAAGTCAGGAAGGGCTCAGCGATAAAGGCAATTCAGTGACAGCAGAGGCAAAGATAACAGAAAATATAAATTAATTTCTTGCTTCAGTGATCACATGGGAGGACAGGGGATTGGTGCCATGGAACAAGCTGATATTTTTTAGGAAAGGCTGGAAGGAAATAGGAACCAAAACTGGTAACAAAGAAGTCAGAACTACTGAAGACATCAGGGCTATTCAAACTTCAGCACAAATTCTTAGAAGCTTGGATGGAGATATTTGTACCTGGGGAATAACCTGGGAACTGAAAAAATACATATAGTAAAGTCATACATAACAGACAGAAGGATCTAGGGACCATTAAGGAAATACAGTTCTGAAAATTGACTCCATCAGTGGGGAAAATATTTATTAAAGAGACTAGATATCTCTGACTGGAACACTTAGTTTGAATAAAGATATTCTGCATAAATCTACCAAAATCATGCCACAACAAAGCTGGCAGAATTTCTGAAGCAACACTACAAACAGGTAACCAACAGAATTGGAGATGTATGGCTTAATACTGGACTGGGAACCAGGTTTGGCCACTGACCTGCTAAGTGACCTTAGTCAAGTCACTTCATCTTGCTAAGACTCCACCTCCCCTCCCACCCTTTGGCTTGTTTTGTCTAATTAGGAATGTGACCTCCTTGGAATAGGAGGCTAGACACTACCATAACACAAACAAATAATGACATAATTTACCTCTATGTTAGAAAAGACCTCGATAGACTATCACACAAAAACAATAACATGCAGAAAGTCAGCAAGAATGAAATAGGGATTTGGTGGCCAAGTAAATGTCCTGGAGGATTAAACTGAGTAGCGTCAGGGGAAACACTTCTGTATGAAAAAGAGAACAAGAAGAATGTGACAATAAGCATTACTACATCCAGAGGTCATTTTATGTATCAATGACCAAACAGAAAAAACATGCAACAAGGGGCAAAAGCTGTAGATCCTACCAAAGAACATATTGTACAGTACAGACAGTGAGATATATTAGATAATCAGTGCTGCATAATAGAACAGGGAAATCAAATTCAGAAGAGCATGGGCAGACTAGGAGCACTGACAGATGTTGGTTTTGTAATGTAGAGACTAACGTGTATGTGTACTAACTACTCTCTGCAGGATGGAATGTCAGCCCTGCTTGAGTGTGCGCAACAACTAGAGTGAAGCAAATTTGGAGCAAGTAATTTACTCACAATCAATCTAAACCTTTGTTTCTGAATTTTTCCATAAGACACTAATTTTGCTTTAACGTATTTATTACTCAAAATTAATTCACTAAATTACTTCTTGTTCAGGAAATTGTGCATAAGCAGTTCATTCTAACTCTTAGATTTATTAGTTAGTTTTGATTGGCCACAAAGATAACAATATGTTTGTCTTCCCTAACTGGATGTGCATGGCCCTTAGAACCATATTTCAAGTGTAAATACTGGTAGCATTTAAGTAATTCAATATTCTTCAATATTCACTCTCCTCAAATACTGGAAAATATTTGTTAAAAATTTACTGTTTCTGTTACCATTCCTGCCAGCTACCTTGTTCATTAGGATATTCAAGGAAAGAAAACACAGCATGGATACAAACATTGCAAAACAAATTCACTTTAAATAATTTGATTATAAACAGAATATTATTGCAGCTGAGGTAGATGAGAAAAAAGGTGTGGGGGAAAACATTTTGCCCAATTTTTTATTTTGAAAAATTATTTAAAATCTGAAAACTTTCCACCAGCTCTAGCATGCAGTATTTGTCCACCTCTAACTTTAATGCAGTAGATTCTTCTTTAGTTCAAATAGTAGAGGCCTCTGCTTTTGAAGCAGAAAGATGATAGATCTATCAATCAGCAATCTGATACTAAAAAACAAATCTAGAGAAGGATCAGTGAGACAAAAATCTCATTGGACCAATACGTAGAAGGGCTAAAAAATAAAATAAAATGTAAAAAGAGAGAGGTATTGAACACCAGGCTAAATCTATTGTTCTGACCCTGTGTAAAAACAAAATAAAATGATGAAAGGTTTAAAGTATCTATCAAATGGAGACGGCACTCACAATTTTTTTATTTATAACGGCAGTCTATCCACTTCATCACAGCATCAGGATGTGCACATAAGTGAAAAAATGAAGCTAGTTCTTTCTGCAGACAGGTGGTGCAAACAGGTGGAATGCTACCAATTAGGGCTGATAAATCCAATTTTCTGTTAATAAATAGTTTTGATAGAAAATTGGATTTTCAGCTAAACAAAATTTTAAGCAAAAAGTACCTGCTTTCTGCTAAAATCTCAGTATTTCAAATTGGGGGAAAAAAAGCTGAGCATCTGAAAACTAATTAAGTTTTTTATTTTAAATTGAAAATGGAATTATTTCAGCCAACAACTGAAATATTATTATTCTGAAAAACTACCACAGTGCCTCATGGGAATTATAGATTGGGAACATGAGCACCCATTCTCCTCTATGTGCTGGGCTCCCTGCCTCCCCAGATTCCACCTCCCATGATGCACCATTACCATTTGACTGCCATGATGTACCCCTTCTCCTCACCAAGAAGGGAGAATGTGTTGTATTATGGGAGATATAGTCTTGATCTATAGAAGAGAATGGGTGCACTCAAGTTTCATCTCCCATAAGACAATGCAGCAGCATGTGTAATTTAGAGTATTTTAGTTTTTGGCGGAATTACTTCCATTTCCTATTTTTTGCCAGGAACTCATAGTTTCCCCACCAGTAGCAGGGAGGGGAACAAAAACAAAACCCTTTTTTGATTAATTCTACAACCTGTATAATTTTAATTGGAGGTTGAACTGCATTTAGATGCCCTCTAGCCTAGTTTAAACCCACAGATCCATGTGGTCAAACTTCTCACCTTTCAGTGTGTCCGCATGTGGCCAAGCACTTGATAAGTGGCCTCACATAAATTAATCTTTTTGTACTTGTTCAGAAGTATGGCCAGTGGTGCTTGGAATCTCTTTACAGTGCTAGTCTTTTGGATGAGTCTTTGGCCTGGTCTACACTGGGGACCTAAATCGAATTAAAGTGACTTCATTTGAATTAATTACTCTTGAACCTACCCTGGCACACTTAATTTGAATTAAGCTGCTTGTAAAATCAAATTAATAAAGCCACCTCTGCAAGTGGTGTAGCGCCTAATTTGAATTTGTTAATTCGAATTAGTGTCAGTGTAGATGCAATAGGACTTAATTTGAATTAATTGGCCTCTGGAATGTATCCCATGATGCCCCATTTTAAAGTACCCTCCCCCAAAGCAGCCCCGGGAAGATATGAATCATCATTCATTTCCTGTGTTTGCTGCCAGTGTGAAGAGAGCTTTCCCATTGTTCTCAGCATGGCTACTTCTAAGCCCAAACGTGCTCCAGCTTGGAGTAGTCCAGAGGTTGTGGACCTCATTGGACTGTGGGGCAAGGAGTCAATTCTGGCTCAGCTCAGAGCCCAAAAAAGGAATCTGGACATTTATGGGAAGATATCCCAGAAAGTCAGGACTCATTCCTGACCACTGAGCAATCCCGCGGCACACGAGACAGGACAATGATCCTGGGGAAGGCACATCCAGTGAGTATTTTTCCTTATTATCATTTATGTCCTTTCACACTGGGTGTGGGGGGCTGTGACTGGATTTCAGCGTTTGGGTGACTGTGCTATGTGTTCAATCGAGGAACAGTTGCTGTATGTGATGAGAAATCCTACATTTCTCATCATTTGATATCTTAAGGGAAATATTATGTATATAATTAGGTATCCTTAGGAAAAACTGTTCTGGGGAGGGCTGCCTTGCATGCAGAAAATCTTTGTTTTAAGCATAGCATAGCATAGATGTCCTCCCCTCCCAATGCCACCAAGCTGCCCAAAATGGCTCTCTGCACTGATCACAATGTAAAAGTGGAGATTTCAAACCCCACAGCACCACGCTGTCCATGCTAGCTATCTGCTCTGTTTTAAAACCAAAAGCGGATTCTCTCTCCCGCCTCCCCCCCCAGCTGCCCAAAATGGCTCTTGGCACTGATCACAATGTAAAAGCGGAGATTTCAAACCCCACAGCACCATGCTGTTCATCTGCTCTGTTTTAAAACCAAAAGTGGATCCCCCCCATGCAAACTGCCCCAAATGGCTCATTGCACTGATCTCAATGTAAAAGAGGAGCCTCTTGCCACTCCC